>JAWZYT010005713.1:0-12500 GCA_034508575.1 Petrolisthes manimaculis
GGATAGAGAGAGAGAGAGAAAGGAAGGAAAAGGGGGAGTGGTACATGAAGGCGATTTTGGGACTGAGGGATTTGGAAAGTTTGTAGTATTATAGGTTAGGCAGTTGTGGAATTAATTATAAGGGGGTAATTTTTTATGTTTGTAAATCTGGAGGGCAACTGATTTTCCTCCAAACTATTCCAAACAACAACAGAACACCATTATTATTATTTTTTTTTTTTGTTCATCTACATGGTCCTGTTTTTTTTCCTGGCATGGCAAACTTTGGAGGAATCTGGAGCAACTGATTCCTCCAAACTAAACTATTCCAAGCAAGCAACAACAGAACACCATTAATTTTTGTTCATCTTTGTATACTTTGGAGGAATCAAGATACTCAATGCAACAAAAAAAGTGAATTATACCACCTTCAATGACTATAGAAGAATGGTGGTTGAAGAGGGAGGGAGTTTGGGAGTAGATAGGGATTGAGGGAGAGCTAATATAATATAGGGGGATTATCTTTTGAGGTTTGAGGGAGTTCAGTTTTTTTTTTTTTTTTTTTTTTTTTTTGTGTGAAGGAGTGGAAAGTTTGGCAGTATAGTTAATTATGGTCATGTGTTTTATAGTGAGGAGAAAAGGAGTGTGTGAAAAAAAACTGAAATAGAAAGAATGGAAGGGAGGGAGGAAGGAAGGAAGTAAATATATAGAAAAAAAGGAAGAAGTAAGGAAGTAAATATATAGAAAAAAGGAACAAAGGAAGAAAAGACCAAGACAATATAAATCAGGAACAGGTAAATGTCTCGTGAAGGAATGAAGAAAGAAGAAAATATAAGTTAGGAATTGGTAAATATCTCGTAAAGGAAGAAAAGATGTAGAAAGAAGGAAGGAAGAAAGGTAGATAGGAAAAAGGAAATAGAAATAAGGAATAGGTAAATGTTTCGTGAAGGAAGGAAGGAAGGAAGGAAATAGAAAGAAGGAAGGAAGGAAGATGAGAATGTAGGCTCAGAGGACACAGAGTACGAGGCTTGGGGGTGGAGGGGGTGTTGTTGTTGGGGGGGGGGGGGAGTGGGGGAGGTCCAGGTCAGCGGGACGAGGGTACATGTCACACCATGGGTTGGGGAGAGAGAGAGAGAGAGAGAGAGAGAGAGAGAGAGAGAGAGAGAGAGAGAGAGAGAGTCCAGTGGGGGGATGGAATAGGGAGGGATAATAATTGATGAGGTGGAGGAAGGGAGAGAAAAGAGATGGTGTGAGGATGTAAGGGAGGAAAGTGATGAAATAATGAAGGCACAGTTGTTTGAGAGAGACCAATTGGTATTGACAATGATATCTTTTTACAGTATACAGAGAGAGAGAGAGAGAGAATTATATATGGATACCACTCTCTCTCTCTCTCTCTCTCTCTCTCTCTCTCTCTCTCTCTCTCTCTCTCTCTCTCACTCTCTCCACATACACACATATTACGTTCCAATGTCACTTACACACACACACACACACACACACTTCACAGTACTTCAGATTACACCTACACACATTGGGCAGAACACACAACACACACACACACACACACGCACCTATACACAGTTAGATAATAGTATATATATAGTCCTTATGTAAACGTCACACATAAATACACACATAAAAACAATATACACACACACCCACGTTCATGTGAGACAATTCTTAGAAACACACACACACACACACACACAGACTTTGGTTTCATATTTAATTTCTTAGAAGCATTGAATCACTATCTTAGACGTACAGTTACATATCCTCTCTCTCTCTCTCTCTCTCTCTCTCTCTCTCTCTCTCTCTCTCTCTCTCTCTCTCGTCTCTCTCTCTCTCTCTCTCTCTCTCTCTCTCTCTCTCTCCTGACATTTTTGGAGATAATTATTCCTTTAAACTATTCCAGGCAACAAGATACCATTATTTTTCTTCATCTTGGTCTGTTTCCTGGCATGCTTTGGAGGATTCAAAGTGCTCCAATCTATCAAAAGTATACTCTCCCCTTAAGGTGGTATATAATTTTTTTTTTTTTGGTACACTGTAGTGCCTTGATTCCTCCAAAGTATGCTAGGAAACAGACCCAGATGAAGAAAAATTACCAACACAAAACTTAAAAATTCCCCCTTAAAAAGCAAGGTAGCTACAGGTCCAGCCATGAGACAAACAAACAAACATAACCCCCACTCCCCCCTCCAAATCCCATGCCCCAACTAAACCCCTTCTTCTCCCCCCCACCCCTTCACCCTTCACCCCTCACTCAGGCAGTCATTCCCAGTACCCATCCACACTCACACTTGCGTCACCTGTCCCTCACTCACTCACTCCCATTTCTTGGTATACCCTCCATGGGTGTTGGTTTCCTCATTACTCACACACACACCACCCACCAACAACCAACCAACCAACCCACTAACCAACCAATCCACTAACCAACCAACCCACCAACCAACCAACCCACTAACCAACCAATCCACTAACCAACCAACCTACCAACCAACCTACCAACAACCAACACACCAACCAACACACCAACCAACCAACCAACCCACCAACCAACCAACCAACCCACCAACCAACCTACCAACCCACCTACCAACCAACTCACACACCACAACCCACCAACCAACCAACCAACCAACCCACCAACTGGACAGGGTGTTGATGTGGCACTCTTAGTAATTTGAGTCACTGAGTCTGGTGTTATTTTGGTGTTGGTGTCCTTGTTTGTTTGTTGGTGGTTTGGGGGTATGTGTGTATGTGTGTGTGTATGTATGAGAGAGAGAGAGAGAGAGAGAGAGAGAGAGAGAGAGAGTGGGGGTATATTTATGTGTTTGTGTGTCTGTGAGAGAGAGAGAGTGGGGGTATATGTATGTGTTTTGAGAGAGGTGTGTGTGTATGTATGAGAGAGAATGGGGATATATTTATGTGTTTGTGTGTCTGTGAGAGAGAGAGAGTGGGGGTATATTTATGTGTTTGTGTGTCTGTGAGAGAGAGAGAGTGGGGGTATATTTATGTGTTTGTGTGTCTGTGAGAGAGAGAGAGTGGGGATATATTTATGTGTTTGTGTGTCTGTGAGAGAGAGAGAGTGGGGGTATATTTATGTGTTTGTGTGTCTGTGAGAGAGAGAGAGAGTGGGGGTATATTTATGTGTTTGAGAGGTGTGTATGTGTGTGTGTGTGTATGTATGAGAGAGAATGGGAGTATATTTATGTGTTTGTGTGTCTCTGAGAGAGAGAGTGGGGGTATATTTATGTGTTTGTGTGTCTGAGAGAGAGAGAGTGGGGGTATATGTATGTGTTTGAGAGAGAAGATGGGGTTGTATGTGTGTGTGAATGTGCATTTGTTGACATATGTGTGTTACCTTTAATTAACGTATAACTGAATATGTAAAAGAGTAATAACGTAGAAACAGTGTATAATAATAGGTGTGTGTACAACTATGTGATTCACTTACCTAGGAGTAATGAATGATGGTATGTAATGATGATAATGTGTGATATGTAATGATGATAATGTGTGATATGTAATGATGTAATGTGTGATATGTAATGATGATAATGTGTGATATGTAATGATGATAATGTGTGATATGTAATGATGTAATGTGTGATATGTAATGATGATAATGTGTGATATGTAATGATGATAATGTGTGATATGTAATGATGTAATGTGTGATATGTAATGATGATAATGTATGATATGTAATGATGATAATGTGTGATATGTAATGATGATAATGTGTGATATGTAATGATAATGTGTGATATGTAATGATGATAATATGTGATATGTAATGATGATAATGTGTGATATGTAATGATGTAATGTGTGATATGTAATGATGATAATGTATGATTGTAATGATGATAATGTATGATATGTAATGATGATGATGTACATGTCCAGTTTAGCAGTGATTGTGAAAAAATGAATTGTGAGGTAATATTAATCCACAATAAACCCATCATTCATTATCATCATTAGATTTACACGGATATGAATGATGTGAATGTGAGTAGGTGAAGGCATGTATGTATGTATGTATGTATGTATGTATGTATGTGTGTGTGTGTGTGTGTGTGTTTGCGTGCGTCATACTATCATACATACTGTACATACATAGCGTGACTCATCGTGTATCTCTCTCTCTCTCTCTCTCTTTATTTCTCTTTATTTCTCTCTCTGCATCATAAATTATTATTATGATTATGTAATTATATGCAGTACATTTCTATTTTGTTATATATATCCCTTTTTTCTGCCTCTTTTATTAGTATTTCTCATGACTACTATACATACATATGTTACTTTGTGTCCCATAGGAAGCATACCGTATGTAATTATTTTCCACCGAGTATAGTATTTATCCTCTCTCTCTCTTTCTCTCTTTCTCTCTCTCTCTCGAACAACAACACGGTATGCAGCCACCCGTCCCCCCTCCCTCCCCCCCTCCCATAGACAGAAGGGGGGCGAGAACGAATCAGGAGAAAGATAGAGAGAGAGGGAGGGGTGGGCTGACTGACGGGGACTTGCGCGGAAGGGTGACCAGGCCTTCGATCGCACCCTTCTCTCTTGGTCCCTCAATTTTAGACCATTTTTAGGGGCCCTTTGCGAGTTGTGTGGTGCCCCTGGTGATGCCCTTGGAACTGCCTGAAGGTGTGTCTAGATGGTGGGGCCTGGGGGAGTCTCATTTCAGGTCTGAGGGGTTCACAAATTTGGTTTCATATTGGGTTGATGGGCAACGCGTCTAAGCCATCTGCTACCGCCATTTTGTGTGGCTATCTCCCTCTCGCTCTCTCTCTTTCTCTCTTTCTCTCTCTCTTTTTCCTATACTCTTCCTCTCTTTCTCTCCCCTCCTCCTACCATCGTCCCCATTCTCCTCCCTCTCTCTCTCTCTCTTCTTCCCTCCCTTCCTCTCTTTCTCTCCCCTCCTCCCCATTCTCCTCCCTCTCTCTCTCTCTTCCTCTCTTTCTCTCCCCTCCTCCCCATTCTCCTCCCTCTCCTGCTTCACTCATGCTCTCTTTTCACCTTTCCTTCTCTTTCCTTTCTATTCCCATCCTTCCTTCAGTTGGACCTCTCCGCTTTGGCCTCGCGTTTGCTCCTATACATTCTCTCCCTATACCTATACACCATTTATTCCATTACACTCTTCTTTTGTATCTTCTTTGTTGTTTTTGTGGATTGTATTATTCTTTCTTTCATCTGTATTTCTCTCTTTATTCCCTCGTTCAGTCTCCCTATTTCCATTTTTATTTCTTCTTTGGGTTATCCTTCATCTTCTTCTTCTACATACTCTTTCTTTTGGGTTTCTTTGTATGTTCTTTATTCTTCTTATCTGTTTCTACTTCCTATATATACCATGTTTTCCCTGCTTCCATTTCCATCAGTTGTGTGTCATCTTTTAATCATCCATCTATCTTTCTTTTTACTACGTTTTTAACCTTCTTTCCTTCTTTTCCCCTCTTCCTCCTCCTCCACCTCTTCCTTCTTTCCTTCCTTTCCCCTCTTCCTTCTCCTCCTCCACCTTTTTCTTCTCTTCCTTCTCCTCCACATCTTCCTTCTCTTCCTCCTCCTCCTCTTCCTTCTTCCTCCTCTTCCTCCTCCTCCTCTTCCTTCCTCCATGCATGTCCCACTAACCAACCAACCAACCAGCCAACACCACTCTTCTCTTTCCCTTCCCTTCCTCCCATCTTCTTCCCTTTCCCTCCTTCCTCCAATTTCCCCTCCAGCCCGTCTCTCCCATGCACGTTCACTCATCTTCTCTCCTTTCCTCTCTCTCTCTCTCTCTCTCTCTCTCGTTCCCAACCCTTCAATTCTCTCCCTCATTATCTATACTCCCGTCCCCCCTGCCCCCCCCCCCCCCCCGGACTCTCACTGCCATCTCCCCCCCCTCTCCTTCGCTACTTCTTTCTCTTATTAACCCCCTCCCTTCCTCCCTCCCTCCCACTTCCTTCCCTGTCCCCTTATTTCCTCTACGTCTTACTCTTCTGTTACTCCCTCCTTGCTCCTCCTCTTCCTTCCTCCTCCTTCTCCTCTTCCTCCTCTTCCTCATCCTCCTTCTCCTCCTTCCTTCTCTTCCTTTTCTTTCTTCCTCCTCCTCCTCTTGCTCCTTTTCCTTCTCTTCCTCCTCCTCCTCCTTTTCCTTCTCAATACCTTTACCTTTCTTCTCACCTCTCTTGCCTCCCAATCCCTCCTTTTCACATTATTCTTCAATCCTTCTCTCTCTCTCTCTCTCTCTCTCTATCTCTCTATCTTTCTCTCTCTCCCTTCTACTCTTTTTCTTACTCCAACGCCCCCCCCCCCCACCACCACCACCTTCCTTCATAAGACTTCATTCGCTCTCTTTTCTCCTCTCCCCTTCCTCTTTCCTCCTTTACTCGTCTCTCCTCTCTTACCTCCTCCCTACTCCCCTTGACTCCCCCCTCCCCCACTCCTTCACTCTCCCCCCCCCTTCACCTTGTACCCCCTTCTTCTCAATTCACCTCACATCTCTTTCCTGCACCCTCCTCTCGCTCCTCCCCCTTCTCACACTTCACCCCCCCCCTTACTCCCCTGAACCCCTTCTTAGCAGCAGCAGAACCCCCTCTTACCCCCCTAACCCCATCACTGCATGCAGACCTTGAATATCATCCCCCCCCCCCTACTCTGTTATACAAACCCCCCCTCTCTCCCTCTCTCCTACTCACTCCTTTCTTAAACCCTTTTCTTCTTGTCATAGTTAGTTCATTCCTCTAGTATAATCTTCCTTGATATAACTAACTAAATAACTTCTAACTAACTAACTAACTAACTAACTTCCTCCATCGTTCTAATATATACCTGGGTATATATATACCCACCAACTTACTTCACCAATTTCTCATTTACTATATATACAGACACAATCTTTCCTTCTATTATTGTTTTTTTTTTCTTTGTTTTGGTTTATTAAATTCTACTCCAGTGTCTTATATATACTTTTCTAATTACCAGCCATGTACTCAATTTCATCTGACTCTTTTCATGCACTCTCTCTCTCACACTCAACTATTCTCGTATATTTTTTGAATTATATATATGTCTTCTTATCTTTGTCACTGTCTGTCTGTCTGTGGGTTTTTTTCTTGTGTGTGTGTGTGTTTATTTTTCTTGATATTTAAACGTCTGTGTCTCACTTTGTTGCATTAATCTTCTATCTGTCTGTCTGTTTATTTCTATCTTGTTGTGTGCATGCCTCTGTTTGTTTCTGCTTGACTCTCTCTCTCTCTCTCTCTCTCTCTCTCTCTGCAAGCAACCACACACCCCATCCATCCATCCATCCATCCATCCATCCATCCCCATCTTCCCTATATAGTCCATGTCTCTCATCATCATTCCTTCTCCTCCTTCCTTTTCTTCCTTCTCCTCCTTCTCTTCCTTCTCCTTTTCCTTCTCTTCATTCTCCTCCTTCTCTTCCTTTTCCTTCTTCCTTCTCCTTTTCCTTATCTCATTGCTTATCTCATTCTCACATGCACCTCAACCAAACCATACAGTCTCATTATATTATTGTTTTAACTTCCTTTCCACCATCTTCCATCAACAATAACATCATCATCATCTTTTTTACCACCATTTAATATCCTTCCTTCCTTCACCATCAACCTCCATCCTTCCTTCCTCCATCACCAACCTCCACCCTTCCTCCATTACCAACCTCCATCCTTCCTTCCCTCAGCACCATCCTCCATCCTTCAGCACCAACCAACCTCCTTCCTTTCTCCATCACCAACCTCCATCCTTCCTTCCCTCAACACCAACCTCCATCCTTCCTTCCCTCAACACCAACCTCCATCACCAACTAAACCACGAAGGAACAAAAAATAACATCTATATTTCTAGGAGCCCTTTATCGTTTTGTGTTGGTAATACTGGGGACATGTTGTTGAGCTGCTGTGTGTGTGTGTGTGTGTGTGTGTGTGTGTGTGTGTGTGTGGAGGGAGCAGCAGGTGTGGTAGTGTTGGTGGTAGTGTTGGTGGGCATTAAGTGAGGGTATTTCTCCACCACCTTTCAAATCTGCGCTACAAACAAACTTTAAACATTTTCGCAAACGTATTTATTTTCTTTGAAGCAAAAAATAAAAAATAAAAAAAGTATACTAAATATAAAAAATATATATATATATAAATAAAAATAATAACAAATAATAACTTGCTCCTTCCTCAATTTCAGAAGTGTATTTTCTTATAACCAAAATAAACAAATAAATAAATAAATCGATAAATAAATAAGAAAAAAAAGCTGTTCTTCCTCATTTAATTTGGTACACGTAAATCTTAATAATATAAATGTGTACTATAGGCAATTTTAATTAAACCATCAAATTACTTTTTACCCTCTAACCATCACCAAATATTGACGTGTTGACAACCTTTTATTTTATTATTTTTAATCTAATTTTTTGTTTATTAGGTCATGTAATTGTTTGTTTGTTTATTTGTTTGTTTCATAGGTCATGTAATTGTTTGTTTGTTTGTTTATTAGGTCATGTAATTGTTTGTTTGTTTATTTGTTTGTTTCATAGGTCATGTAATTGTTTGTTTGTTTGTTTGTTTATTAGGTCATGTAATTTTTTGTTTGTTTATTAGGTCATGTAATTGTTTGTTTCTTAGGTCATATAATTGTTTGTTTGTTTCTCAGGAAGTAGGGGGACAGACTTGGGGGTGTGTGGGAGTAGGGGACAGGCTTTCTACCCCCCCCCAAGCCTGTCTGTCCCCTTATTCACGCCCCCCCCCCCCCCCCCCCAAGCCTGTCCCCTACTCCCGCACCCCCTTAATTAAGTCATATAATTATAGGAGTCACTTTAACTATGGAAAACACATTACTAGAAAAAAAAAACCACTCCAGGCTGCATAAATAACTGAGTAATATTTTCTGTATTAGATAAACTATAGGTAAGACTTTGAGATAGAATTGTTTGTTTGTGTGTTACTAAAAAAAATGCAGTGACATGTTGGAGACTCACCTTTTTTTAGTTTAATTAATGATCAAAGTTTTTCAGGTATTAAATGCACAAACAAACAAGGAGGCATTGTGATCATAAACACATCGTTCACAGGTGCATGGTTAATTAAATCCTCGATACATTAATTTACAACCTTAATTAATAAAGTTCTATATCGACACTTGGATCTGACGGACCATGGACTATAAATAAGACTACTGATTCCTCCAAACTATGCCCGGAAACAAAACCCCTTCATATGGAATTATACAGGGGATGTGTTTTATAGCTGAGTTTGGAGGCTTACATTAACTCCAAATTGACCACAAAAGGTTGCTTCCTATAAGGCTTAGTCAATACAATACATACACGTCTAGGGAGTGTGAATCTAGGGGGGTATTGTGTGTGTGTGTGTGTGTGTGTGTGTGTGTGTATGAGAGAGAGAGAGAGAGAGAATATTGGGGGGGAATGTCTCTCAGTCTTTGCATAAACTACCCTCACCTGTATGTGTGTGTGTGTATGTGTGTGTGTGTGTGTGTGTGTGTGTGTGTACATTCCTGACTGTGTACCCCTTTGTTTGTGTGTGTGTATGTGCTCACGTGTGGGTGTGATCAAGTGTGTTTGAGTATCATCCTCCTTCACCTTCATCAGTACCACCACCTCCTCATTACACACACACACACACACACACACACACACACACACACACACACACACACACACACACATCACAATACCAACCTTTTCACCTCAGACAGAGCATAAGGAATTTCGCACGCTGCCCTAAATGCACTCCCTCACTCCCACTCCCTCTCTCCCACTCCCTCACTCCCACTCCCTCTCTCCCTCTCACTTCAACCCTCTCCCACTCCCACTCCCTCCCTCTCTCTCTCCATCCCTCCCTCTCACTTCAACCCTCCCACTCCCTCTCCCTCCCTCTCTCTCCATCCCTCCCTCTCACTTCATCCCTCCCACTCCCTCTCCCTCCCTCTCTCCAACCTTGTCCCTCCCTCTCTCCCTCTCACACTTCAACCAACCAACCAACCAACCAGCCATTTCCTTCCTTGTTCTAGTGTTTAAAGTTATTGGTTTGTTCACTAATTAAGCTCCTCCATGGGACAAATGCAAACTGGTATTGGTAAGAGAGAAGTATAGAGGGAGAAGAAAGGGTAGGAAGGAAAAAAGGGAGCAAGGTAGAAGAAGAAGAAAGGGGTATCAAGAAGGAAAAGGGGTAAGGAAAAAGATTAGACAAAGGGGAGAAGGGGTACGAAGGAAAATGGGAGAAGGGAAGAAGGTGTTTGAAAGAGAATGGAAAAAGGGATGAAGGGAAAAGAAGGAAAATGGACAAGGTAGAAGAAAGGTTATAAAGGAAAATTGACAAGGAGAAGAAGGGAAAAGAAGGAAAAAAGGGACAAGGAGAAGGGGTAAAAAGGAAAAGGGTGAGTAAGAAGGAAAAGAGTTAATAAGGAAAAAAACGCAAGAGGAAGCAGAGGTACAAAGGAAAAAGGTGAAAAAGGAAGAGGGATAGTGTTAGACAGGGTTAGGAAGGATTAGAGGTAGGGGTATGAAGGATTATGGATAGGGTCAGGCAGGGTTACAAAGGATTAGGGATAGGGTTGCACAGGGTTATGAAGGATTAGGGATATATAGATAGATAGATAGTTTTTTTTTTTAGATAGATTTTTTTTTTTTTTATAAGGCAACACCAAGGACAAACTTGATTACACGTGACTGTACTTGCAATAAATAATAAATGAAGTGTCGAAATATAAAAATAAGATAAAGTGTCGAGAGAAAAAGGGTTAATGTGTCGAGAGAAAAAGTGGATATGTGTCGAAAAATAGATGAAAATATTAGATACTTGAGTGTGGTGAATGTTATTAAGGTATTATATAGGAAGAACATTGTCAGATGGTGAGAAGAACATAGATAGACGTTTGTTTGCTTGTTTGTTTTGTTCTTTCAATGAATATGCAACAAAGGAAGCAGTTTGAAAATTAACTCCATTTAGGATCCCATGCATGCAACACTCAATACTCTGCAACGAACACTGCACTACATACTTATTACAACATTTTAGGAGGAGGAGAGAAAGAAATAATAATAAAAATGATGTACCGGTAATCTTGTATTTTTCTTGCATCATCATCATCATTTGTTCGTGTGATATTTGCAACACTCGATCAATACTCTGCAACGAACTCTACAACATCTTAAGAAGGAGAGAGAAATAAATAAAAAATAAAAATGATGTATTCTTAGACGTTCCTTGTTCGTGTGATATTAGCAAGGTGATAACTTGGTCAAAAAGGGTTCCCAGAATACCGAGTGTATTGTATATTCATAATGAGTGCCGGTAAAACAGCTCAGTGTTATCTGATGCTTATTAACCGTAATGACAGCGGTGGGTGGTGTAGTGAGGGTGTGAGGACGGAAGGCAGTCATTTACTTCCGTGTCGTGTGTGATGAGATCCTCAGGCTTGTTTCCACCCACAACAAACTGGAACAAAAAAAATAATATATATATATATATATTTATTTATTTATTTTATATGTATGTAAGTGTTGCTTGTTTAAAGGTGTTGTATGATAAGAATACCTGAGGGTTGTAATGAGAGAGGGGGGGGGGGGAGGGGCCTGTGGTGTACATTATTATTATTATTTATTATTTTACTTTTTTCTTTATGTATTTTTTTTTTTGGGGGGGTGGGTAGTTCCAGGACTGATTCCTCCAAAACCTGATCACGCAGGAAGCCAAATATTATATATATATATATATATATATATATATATATATATATATATATATATATATATATATATATATATATATATATATAAAATATATTACTTTTAAATGTATGTTAGATAGGGAAAATTATCGGTTAGAAAATGCATGCACACATCGTAAATCCTGCCAACATATCTGTGCCACAAAAAACAAACCACCTCTTGTGCCTTTATTTCCCAGCCTAGAACAATAATGACTTGGCAAACAAAAGATCGATGAAAAACTGTACGTCTTCATAAATATCTTGGACCCTGAAGAATGTATAACAAATATCTAGATTATTTCCATGTGTTGAGAGAAGAGGGAAGGAAGGAAGGAAGGTCTTGTATGTATGTGAGTAAATATCAAATAGATTTATATATATAGGTCTACCATCTCGTCTTTCATTGTTAGTGTTTAGGCCTATACGAATCGGTTGAGTATTATTTCTTTCGTGAGGCATCGGTTGTCTCCACGTTTTGTGTATGAAAATTAGAGGCTTCTGATTCCACCTAACTATGCCACGAAACGAGCTCCTTCTATATAAGTAATGTTTCGTAGTAATATTTAAAGGACTCATTTACCTCCAATTTTCTGACTACATACAACACAGGGAGGAAGGGAGGGAGGGAGGGGGTCCTTAAAGAGGGATATAGAACAGTGTTGACAAATCTGGAGTATCCGATTCCTCCAAACTACTCCAAGCTACAGGATCCCATTATATTTATTCATTGGTGGTTCCGTTTCCTGGCGTACTTTGGAGGAATTAAATCACTC
>JAWZYT010005713.1:15000-17500 GCA_034508575.1 Petrolisthes manimaculis
TGTACAGTATTGTTCAAAAGTATCAATACACACTTAACCCTTAATTGACCTCCATGCTGGGTTTTTTCTTCTTTAATTTTAATGTCTGTGAATTTGGAGATACGTATTCCTCCAAACTACACAAAAAAACACGTTGTCCCACTGTATGCTATGCTATGGGTCATTCGTTTCTTTGCTATAGGTTGGAGGAATCAGAACCTCCAAAATAATCTGTCTACTATAATATTAATAATTAGAGGACCCATAATTAATTTGTCAAAGTCAAGATGGAATTATCATAACAAATAATTTTATTTGTTCGTATAATCAAGTTTATTTTTTATATATTATTATTTATTTATTATGTTATTTGTTTTTATTATTATTATTATTATTATTATTATTATTATTATTATTATTATTTGTAGTAGTAGTAGTAGTAGTAGTAGTAGCAGTAATAATAATAGTATTACTATTCTATTCTATTATGATTCTTATTATTATTATTTTTTAACATCATTATTGTTATTTTAATTTTGGTATTCAGGATATATGATAAGCCTAACATTACTTCATGAGCCAAGATAAGGTAATAACACTAATACTAATAAGTGTTTGTTGGCGTGGGATCTTTTACTGAGGCCAATGATATGTTTTTTGAAGCTGTGTAAACATTGGTGTGGCTCAAGTTAACGTCGGTCTGTATTTGGTATGATGATGAATGAATCTAACCCATCCCTCCATCCCTCCCTCCCTCCCTCTATCCATCCCTCCTTCCCTCCCTCCTTCACTCCATCTCTCTCTCCATCCCTCTATCCCTCCCTCTATCCATCCCTCCTTCCTTCCCTCTATCCCTCCATCTCTCCTTCCATCCCTCCTTCACTCCATCTCTCCCTCCTTCCTTCCCTCCCTCACTCCATCCTTCCTTCCCTCACTCCCTCCATCCCTCCCTCCTTCCCTCCATCCCTCCATCTTCCTTCCCTCCCTTCCTCTATCTCTCCGTCCTTCCTTCCCTCCCTCTATCCCTCCCTCCCTCCCTCTATCCATCCCTCCTTCCCTCCCTCCTTCACTCCATCTCTCCCTCCTTCCTTCCCTCCCTCCTTCCTTTCCTCCCTCCTTCCTTTCCTCCATCCCTCCCTCCTTACATCCCTCCATCTCTCCCTCCTTCCTTCCCTCCCTTCTTCCTTCCTTCCCTCACTCCCTCCCTCCCTCCTTCCTTCCCTCCTTTCCTCCCTCCTTACATCCCTCCATCCCTCCTTCCTTCCCTCCTTCCCTTCCTCCATCCCACCATCCCTCCCTCCTTCCCTCCATCCCTCCTTCCATCCCTCCATCCTTCCCACCATCCCTCCTTCCTTCCCTCCATCCCTACTTCTTTTTCTGCCTGCTGCCTTGATTTCCACCACACACACATACACACTCATATAATTACATACATACATACATACATAAACAAGCACACACATACACACACACAAACACACACAAATGCATGCACACTCACACATACACAAATACATACATAAACACACACACACACACAAACACACACACACACAAATACATACATAAACACACACATACACACACAAATACATACATAAACACACACACACACAAATGAATGATAATAAAAAGAAAATCTTGGCTCCAGAGATAGTTAGCCAGCTAGCGAATGTGTGTATGTGTGTGTGTGTGTGTGTGTGTGTTTGGACAAGATGTGTTTTAGTGTGGTCGGTGGGATTTGAAGTGGGGTAATGGGATAATTGTTCATCCTATATTTTTTTTTTTTTTTTTTTTTTTTTGGTACACATGCATCTTATAAGAGAGACGTCCCTTTGATTCCTCCTAAGTATATATTATTATGGCCTGGTCAAAATTGGCACATGAATTAAAAAAAATAAAATAATAAAAGATGATAAAAACAATAAAATAGTAATAATAATAATAGTAATAATAATATTAATAATAGTAATAATAATAATAATAATAAAAATAAAAATAAAATAGTAATAAGGATAATAATAATAATAGTAATAATAATAATGGTAATAATAATAATTATTTTTATATTTATTATTATTATTATTATTATTATTAGTAGTAGTAGTAGTAGTAGTAGTAGTAGTAGTATATAATTTAGCACAGATACATAGGTGTTTTATATACATTTAGTTACCATTAAAAGCACACCAACATACATACATACACGTACACACACACATACACACGTACAGTTTCCATTAAAGGCACACCAACATACATACATACATGCATACATTTTTGAGATGATTATTGTTCACTATAAGTTGTTGTTATTGTTTTTGAGATGATTATTGTTCACTATAAGTTGTTGTTGTTGTTGTTTTCGTTGTTTGTAGGTGTTACGAAAATGTTGTACAGAGGGTTAATGAAATAATGTGTTTATATTCCAGATTCATAGTCTTTGTTTGTGTGTGTGTGTGTTTTTGTTGTTGTTTTTGTTTACTGCATAATATTATCACAACAACAGATTGCCCCATAA
>JAWZYT010005713.1:20000-25000 GCA_034508575.1 Petrolisthes manimaculis
GTACAGCTGTCTACGTAGGGGATTTTTTTTATTTTTTTATTTGTCTTTTTTTTATATTCGGCAAAATTTGTTGGAATAATCAGTAGCCCTCTAAATTAAGTATCTATACCCACCACTACTACCACCACCACTACTACTACTACTACTACCACTACCACCACCATTACCACTACCACCACCACTACCATTTCTATACCTACTACTACCTCCACTACCACTACCACCACTACCATTTCTACTACCCACACTCCCACACACACACACACTCCCACACACACAGACACACTCCTCTACCCTTACATACACACACATACACACACTCCTACACATACACAGACATTCTCCTGCACTTTCACACACACACACACACACACACACACACCATGCTTTTTCTTCTGCTACTACATCTCTCTGCCTTCCCCCCATCATCCCCCCATCATCCCCCCCCACTTAATTAAAGGAGTAATTAATTCACTTTAGTTACATTGGAGTGCCATGATTCCTCCAAAGTAATGCCATGGAGGAAACAACAGGACCATAATGAACGAAAATAATGGCGTTTGTTCTGTTGTTGTTCTGTTGTTGTTGTTGTTGTTGTTGTTGTTGCTTGGGTTTAGTTTGGAGGAATCAGTTGCTCCAGATTTACCCACACTTTTCTTACACCTTAATTTTTTAACTTTTTTTTAACAAGACTGATATTGACTGTTATGTGAATAAATGAATATACATACTGTCAGCTTATTCAGGTTTGTATTACTTATATATTATTATTATTATTATTATTATTATTTCTTCTGTTTCTCCTTTTATTCTTTTTGTTCATGTCATTATTATTTCTTCGGTTTCTCCTTCTTTTTCCTCCTCTTTTTATTATTATTATTATTATTATTATTATTATTGCTAATATTTTATTATTTTTATTATTATTGTTATTGTTATTGATATTTTTCTTTTTCTTTATTTATTTTCTTATTTTTGGTTATATTCTTGAAATGTGTATATATATACCCCTGTAAATGTCCTAATGTAGACGACAAGGTTTAGATTTGAGGATAACAAATGACAACCTGAATTTTGACGAGGGAGAAAGAAGGTGATGATATATAATAAGAGAGGTGCATGGGACAATAAACACGAAGGAAATAGAAGGAAAGGAAGGACAGGGAGAAGGTGATATATATTTATGAGTGGGACTGTAAGAAAGGAAACACAAAGGAAATAGAAGGAAAGGAGGGGCAGGGAAAAGGTAATATATATGAGAGGTGGGACAATAAGTAAGTAAAAACAAAGGAAATAGAAGGAAAGGAAGGACAGGGAGAAGGTGATAATTTAGATAAGTGGGACAGTAAACACGAAGGAAAGGGAAAGAAGGGAGGGACAGGGAGAAGGCGATAAGAGAAAAAGAGAGAGAGAGATGAGACAGTAAACACGAAGGAAATAGAAAGAAACGAGGGACAGGGAGAAGGCGATAAGAGAGAGAAAGAGAGAGAGAGAGAGAGATGGGACAGTAAACACGAAGGAAATAGAAAGAAAGAAGGGACAGTTGGATCTGAGCCACAGTGAGTCACGGTCCTATAGATAGTCCCAATTACACCCCTTAAGGACCCTGTGATCGTGTTTGAAAATTGGAGGCTTCTGATTCCTCCTGACTATGCCATGAAACAGGCTCCTTCCATACAAGTGGCGTTTCATGACAATATTTGAAGGACTCGAATAACCCCAATTTTCTGACAGCATCACAGGGTTCCCTTAATAAACCCCACGATATCAACCTTTACAGCCTCATAGAACCCGGTGGTGTTGATACGACCCATTCTGATTCGAGGAGTTTACCCACAAGAATAATTAAGAGGCTGAGAAGAGAGAGAGAGAGAGGGAGAGAGAGAGAGAGAGAGATTAAGGTGAGTGAGTAAGAAGGGTAAACAGATACTTGAGGAAAATGTTGTGGGGGTGGTGGGGGTGGTGGTAGGGGTGGGGGGATACAGTAAGGGGTGGTGGTGGTGGTGTTGGTGGAAGGAAGAGGAGGAGGAGGAGGGGTCGGGCGCCTGCACTGTTCCACCCCTCCACACACACACGCACACACACACACACACACACACACACACATATACACACACACACACACACACATACAGAGTGCCACAATACAACACCTCCCTTATTAATTAATTTGGTTGAGGCAATGACTGGCTAATCTCTCCTCAAATGTCTCCTACATCAAAATTATCTTTCACTTTTAACCAGTAAATTCATAAATATAATAATAATAATATACATAATATTAATAATAATAATAATAAATAATATAATAGTAATGATAATAAATATAATGATAACAGTAATAATAATAATAATAATAATAATAATAATAATAATGATAATAATAACAACAATATTAATAGCAATAATAAAAAAAAAAACAGCAATGATAATAACAATAATAACAACAATAACAATTACAATAATAATAATAATAATAATAATAATAATAATAATAACGAATAACACAAACTTACTAACGAATCTCTCTTGTGTGTGTGTTTGTGTGTGTGTGTGCGTGTGTGTGTGTGTGTGTGTGGTGTGTGTGTGTGTGTGTGTCGTGAGGTGAATCAATGCATCAATCCCGTGTCTTTTGTTTCCCGTTTGAGCAGCCGTCTTAAAAAAAAAGAAATTAAAAGACTATTTATTGGGACCGTCTTTCTTCTTACATAACCACTATCGATTACAAACACACACACACACACACACACACACATACACACACACACACACACACACACACACCAAACACCGGGAACCTATTTATTTTATTTTTTGTGTGATGGTGACAAATGATTATCGATAATGATGTGTGGGTAATAATAAACAAAAGAACTCGGCAGGGAAAAGTGTTCGTTGTGACTGAAGGAAGGAAGGAAAGAAGAAAGGAAAGAATGAAGGAAAGAAGGAAGGAAGGAAAGAATGAAGGAAGGAAGGAAGAAAGGCAGGAAGGAAGGAAGGAATGAAGGAAGAAAGGAAGGAAGGAAGGAAATAAGTAAGGAAGGAAGGAAGGGAGAAAGAAAGTAAGGAAGGATGGAAGGAAGATAAAGGAGAAATTGTGAGGAAGGAAGGAAGAAAGGGAGGAAGATAAAGGAGAAATTGTGAGGAAGAAAGGAAGAAAAGGAGGAAGGAAGGAAGGAAGATTATTTTATAGTTCACCTGTAGATGAGGAGTTAAAAGAATCCTCATTACCTAGTTAGTTAGTCTGAGGTTAATTAAGGTGATGTGCAGCCAACATACATTCATTGGGTACTTTGGAGAGCCTTTATTCCTCCTTATACACGTAGGAAACAAGTCCATAGAAACAATAATAATAATGATGGCCTGTTGTTTGGAATAGTTTGGAGGAATTATTTGCTCTACATTTAACTGGATAGAAAGAACAACACAGTATGCCCATTGAAAGATAATAATAATAATAATAATAATAATAATGATAATAATAATAATAATAATGATAATAATAATAATAATAATAGTAATAGTAATAATAGTAATAATAATTATAATAATAATAATAATAATGATAATAATAATAATAGTAATAATAATAATAATAATAATAATAATAATAATAATAATAATAATGATAATAATAATAATAAAAAGAAGAAGAATTATAATAATAATGATAATAATAATAATAATAATAATGATAATAATAATAATGTTAATAATAATAATAATAATAATAATAATAATAATAATAATAATAATAATAATAATAATAATAATAATAATAATAATGATAATGATAATGATAATAATAATAATAATAATAATAATAATAATAATAATAATAATGATAATAATAATAATGTTAATAATAATAATAATAATAATAATAATGATAATAGTAATAATAATATATATATAATTTGTTTAGAATAATTATGTAGGTAGGACTGTAGTCGAGGGAGGGACACATTTAGAGAGATAAATACCGCATATAAGTGTAAAAAGTATATAAAAGAGAGGAAGGCATAAACACAGAATTTTCAATGGAGAAGTAGACAGACTTTAGGTGTAAATATAAGTATAAGTATAAGTATAAGTATAAAAGAGGAAGGAAGACAACACCACAGCAGAATATACAGTGGAAAGATAGACAGACGATCAAAGACAGAGAGAATGATAATAATGATAATAATAATGTATGTATGTATGGGAGGGGAGAGGAGAGAAGGACCAAGGTCTCTGTATGGAGTCTACAGAGTCATCAAGAAATAGGACCACCACCACTAACGATTGAATGTTATAAAAATGAGACTATACCCAAAACAGATAATAATAATAATAATAATAATAATAATAATAATGATAATAATGATGTATGAGACTTTATACCCAAAACAGATAATAATAATAATAATAATAATAATAATAATAATGATGATGATAATAATGATGTATGAGACTTTATACCCAAAACAGATAATAATAATAATAATAATAATAATGATGTATGAGACTTTATACCCAAAACAGATAATGATGATAATAATAATAATAATAATGTATGGGACTTTATACCCAAAACAGATAATAATAATAATAATAATAATAATGATGTATGGGACTTTATACCCAAAACAGATAATAATAATAATAATAATAATGTATGGGAGAGGAGATGGGGAGTCACTACATGGAGAGAGAGAGAGTTAGTTCTTCAAGAAATAGGAACACCACCACTGAGACGTGAATGTTATGGAATTGTTATGGAAATTAGACTTTATACCCAAAATAGAATTGGCTCCGCTTGGCTGGTCATCATTTTAGGTGAAATTTATACTTGGTTATTATACGACTTTTTCATTTTTTTTTTTTTTTCGATTAATTCATTTATTATACGACGAATATGATTTATTTACTTATATATCATTAGACTTGTTAATTTATTATTAAAAAACAACAACAATAACAACATAGATAGGGCTTTGAATAGTTATTTTAAGGGG
>JAWZYT010005713.1:30000-34420 GCA_034508575.1 Petrolisthes manimaculis
AGATAGATATGTATGCTTAATACAAGACATAAAAATCACGAGAATAATTTGCATGTATTGTACCCTATAGTTTGTAATGGTCTTAGATAGTTAAATATAATAGTTAGATATAATAGTTAGATATAGAACAATAATGGTGTTCTGTTGCTTGGAATAGTTTGGAGGATTCAGTTGCTCCAGATTTACCAATACATACTTAATACAAGACAATAATATCACGAGAATAATCTTCATGTATACCCTAAATTTGGAAAGGTCTTAGATAGATAGATATAATGATACATACTTCCTACAAGACATTAATATCACGAGAATAATCTTCATGTATTGTACCCTAAAGTTTGGTAAGGTGTTGTTTGGATAGATATACAGTACAGTATGATACAGTACAGTCCTTCACACACTGCAGTATGTTTAGGGTTATTTCTCAGACCCTGTGTATAAATAAAAATAAATACCATCTGTATGCATGGTGTACACGACCAACCTTGAAGTGAGGGTATAGTTTGGATCTTTTTGGAGATTATGATTCCTCCAAACTCTACCCAGTAATAGGGCACTATTATTTTTGTTCATCTGGTTCTGTTTCCTGGCATACTTTGGAGGAATTAAGGCACTCCAATGTACCACAAGTATACTCTCTCCTTATGGTGGTAATAATTCTGTTTTGGTACATACATTGGAGTGCCTTGATTCCTCCAAAATATACCAGGAAACAGGATCAAATTAATAAATATAAGGGTGTCCTGTTGCTGGGAATAGTTTGGAAGAATCAAAATAATAATAATAATAATAATAAAAATCCAAATAATTATGAGAATTATAGAAAAAAAATAAAAAAATAATAATAATAATAATAAAACCCCAAATATGAGAATTATATATAAAAATAAAATAAAATTGAAGATAAAGTAATAATAATAATAAAAATTCAAATATGAGAATTATATATAAAAATAAAATAAAATAATATTAATAATAATAATTAAAATTCAAATATGAGAATGATATATTATGGGAGCCTATGATTGTGGCTTCTGATTCCTTCCTACAGACTGTGCCACAAAACAAGCTCCTTTAAGGGGACTACTATACTCTGTTCAAAACTTGTATTCCATTTTCCTCTATCTATCTGTCTCTATTTCTATCTATCTCTTTATATCTATATCTATTTCTATCTATATCTTTCTATCTATCTCTATCTGTCTCTATTTCTATCTATCTCTTATCTGTCTATCTATCTATTTATCTATCTATTTCTATCTATCTAATCATAAGAGGCCAGCGGAACACAAGTTTTGAACAGACTATAGTATATTTTTGATACATTGGAGTGCCTTGATTCCTCCAAAGTATGCCATGCAGGAAACAGACCCAGATGAAGAAAAACAATAATGGTATCTTGTTGCCTGGATTAATAATATTAGTTTGGAGGAATCATTTGCTCCAGATTTACCCCCTTTATGTTCAGTCATTCTACTTTGGTACATTGGAGTGCCTTGATTCCTCCAAAGTATGCCAGGAAACAGAAGCAGAGGACCAAATATAATGGTGTTCTGTTGCTTGGAATATTTTGGAGGATTCGTTTGCTCCAGATTTGCCAACACTATACTTCCTCCTTAATTATGAAGAGCATTGTCAAAGTCATGTGTACAGATAAAAGTTAAAAAAAAAAAAATTCAAAGAAATAAAAAAATAAAAATAAATAGATAATAATAATAATAATAATAATAATAATGATAATAATAATAATAATAATAGTAATAATAATAATAATAATAAATGATAAATAATAATAATAATAATAATAAATAATAATAATAAATGTCTAGTCTTATTTAAGTGGTTCATGTTGAGGTGACTTGTAACACGTCACTGTTACACGTGCTGTTCCATTTTAATAACATGTTACAGGATTTTGTATCAATTCTGCATATACATTACCTTGAAAATGCGACTATTATATATATATTTAAAGATAATAATTCTTCCTGATGGCAAATAAGTTGTGCTACGATTTCTTAATGAATTATAATGATGATGATAGACGTAAATTGGAAGGCAACTAATTCCAGGCAACAGCATACCATTATTTTGCTTCATCTGGACCTGTTTCTGGCATACTTGGAGGAATCAAGGCACTCCAATCTATCCAAAGTATACATACTCTCTCCTTAAACTCTTGTGTGTTCGTTTATTAGTCTTTTATTAGAGGGAAGGAGGAGGATACAGTGTTGGTAAATCCGGAGCAAACCATTCCTCCAAAAAATATTCCAAACAACAGACAAACCACCATTATTTATTTTTGTTTTTCTGGTCCTGTTTGTTTTCTGGCACACTTTGGAGGAATCAAGGCACTCCAGTGTACCAAAAATATACTTTTCCTTTAATATTGACAAGTTTATTATTTAATTTGTTGTGTTTTTCAGCTCATTTTCTCTTGAGTTTATTTTCTAGTGTCAAAAAAGTTATGATGCAAAAAATTGATTGGGTGAATTGGTGAACTATTAATTCCTGCAAACCATGCCAGGAGACAAACACATCTCTCTCTCTCTCTCTCTCTCTCTCTCTCTCTCTCTCTCTCTCTCTCTCTCTCTCTCTCTCTCTCTCTGACACCATTCTTCTTCCCCCTCATCTTTAACATTCCTCTCAGTTTTTTCTCACCTTCCCTTCTTTCTCCCCATAGCTGCTCATTGTGAAGTTTCTCCCAAGGGATTTCTTACAACCTCACCCACTACTACTACTATCTTACTACAACAACAACAACAATTACTGCTACTAATTCTACTACTAATATTATTATTATTACCACTACTACTTCTATTACTACTACTACTACTACTACTACTACTACTACTACTACTACTACTACTACTACTAATAATAATAATAATAATAATAATAATAATAATAATAATAATAATAATAATAATAACACTGCTACTATTACTGCTATTAATATTACTACTAAAACTATTACTCTACTACTACTACTACTACTACTTACTTCTACTTCTACTTCCTACTCTACTACTACTACTACTACTACTACTATTACTACTACTACTACTACTACTACTACTACTACTACTACTAATAATAATAATAATAATAATAATAATAACAGTACTAAACCTTCGTGCCTCGTTGTGAATTTATGTACAGCACTGCATGGTAAAATATTCCTTTTCTTTCCAGTCAAATATATAATACTTCTGACTTGTAGTTCAATAATGATCAACCTTTTCTTTCCACAGTCTCTCTCTGAATTCCTTAATTAACAAGGATAATATTATGATGAATGGGTCAATTAATTTGGGACCTATAGATGACTGTAGAGGCAGGGAGTGTATGTTGGAATCTAATTTTTTTATCATTTAAATATGTGTAATTTCCAAGTGACATTAATTTAAAAAAAACGTGATGATGATGTACTACACCACACCACCAACTGTTACCATTACTACCACCACCACCACACCAACTGTTACCATTACTACCACCACACCAACCAACCAACCAACCCAGGAACCAAGTTAACACAACACATTCACCTAACCATTCTGTTGGACTCAAGGTGGTACTGGTGTCTGGCCGTGTCCAATTTGTCTTCTGTGATGCCTTGTGGAAGAAGAGGAGGAGGAAGAAGAGAGGAAGGAAGAGTGAGAGGAAGGAAGAGTGAGAGGAAGAGGAGGAGAGAAGAGGAGTGAGAGAAAGAGGGAGACAAAAGAAGGAAGAGTGAAATGAGGAGGAAGAGGAGGAAGCTAGGAATTGGAGAGGGAAGAAGAGTAGAAATAGGAGTGAAAGGAGGAGGAGAAAAAGAAGGATGAGGAGGAAGAGGAGGAAGCTAGGAATTGGAGAGGGAAGAAGAGGAGAAAGAGGAGTGAGAGGAGGAGGAGGAAGAGGAATCTTTTCTACATAAAACCCTCGATCCTTTCTACATCAACAAAACCGGCGGAAAAGATGTTGTAAAACGGACTCGGACTAATATATAATTATTCATTCACCTCTCTCACCAATAACTAACTTCCTCTGTGGGTAACTAATTTTTTCGCTATAATAATAAGTGCTAAGTGTTGCCGCCAGAGGGTCGTACAGCCGCGGCATAAATTCGCATCCATCTTGTGTACTTAAGGGGGTGTGGGAGTAGGGGACAGGCTTGAGGGGGGGGGGGGACTGGGGGGTGCGGAATATGGGGACAGGCTTGGGGGGGGGGGTAGAAAGCCTGCCCCTCTATTGATTGCCACTGACTATAGTAATATAATAACCACATAGAGAGGATTTTTGATGGCTTAGGAAAATATTGTGGTTGTGAATATGAGCAGGAGTTGTGTAAGTCAGTAAAGGGCTTAGTGAGGGTTGTAGAGCAGGTTGTGATGATGAAGTTGTGGTGATGTTTGTTAGTAAATGTTTCGATGGT
>JAWZYT010005714.1:0-7500 GCA_034508575.1 Petrolisthes manimaculis
ACTGCCACCACTGCAAGAGGACTGGACACTCGGACAATAACTGCTACAGGCAAAACTGGTGTGATCACTGCTGCCGCGAAGGTCATACTATTGATAGCTGTCGATCTCTCCTTGCTCAAGGAAGACACGAGAAGCTCTGTAACCAACTGACTGAGCAAACAGCTGCCACCTCTCGCCTCGTGGACTTATAAAGCATTTTGCACAGCCCTCTAGACCTGGGTATACAGAAACCCAACACCAACCTCTACATCCCACTCACCTCCCCTACACAGCCAGGAACTATGACTACCACCAGCCTCATGAAGAAGAAGCTGACCCTTATTTCTGCTAATGTCAGAGGCTTGCAAACTAACATAGGAGACCCTTATACACTCTTATGCCATCCCCCACACACCAGACGTCATTGCTACAGTTGAAACCTTCCTTAACACCACTATTCCCACTAACTTTGGACATATTCAGGGATACTCAGGATGGCACCGAAGAGATCGTGCTAACGGAACCTCTCGGGGGCATCGCTGTATGTTTTCGCGAGGGTTTGGCTGTGGAAGCCCTTGACGTAATATGGATCGCCACCTTGAGTTGATGTTTTTTCAAGCTCTGGACGAGGCAACGTGACACCATCCTGCTCTGCATCTGCTACCGTCCACAGTGGCAGGGGAGTGATCCATCCATTTCCTCCACACCAACCTCGACACATTGCTACTCCAGCATTCCTGCAAACACCTTGTGGTGATAGGAGATATGAACCAGCACCTGGTAGCAAGGATTTTGAGGAATTGCTGACTATGTACGGCCTTAGCAACCACGTTACCTTCCCCACCCACATCTCTGGCTCTTCCCTAGACCCGTTATCACAGACCTCCCAGATGACATCATCTCCTCCGCCCCCTAGGAATGGTTGGCTCATCTGACCACTCGGCCGTCCTCACCACCATCAACACCACAGCAGACAACGCTGAGGCCACCGCCCGCGTGAATTGGTTGTGGTCTCGTGGAGATTGGGACGGGCTGAGGAAAAGACTGGACTCCACTGAATGGATTCGAACTACTCCAAGGTGATATCAACACACAGGTGGAGACCTTCACTAATCTCTTACTATCTCTACAAAAAAAATGCATACCAAGCCAAACCTATAAAACCAAGCCAGAGACATGCCCTGGTTCGGCTATCACTGCAGGATAACTGCTGATATTAAGAGCAGGGCTTGGCAACGGTACAAGTCCCACCCCTCTCAAGCTAACAAAATCCTACATAAAGTAGCCTGCAAATCAATGAAACGTGTCCAAAAACAGGCAATACAACGCTGGAAGGAAGAACTAAGAACCAGGTTCAGTGCAGTCAGTGAGCAGTAAGGAGTGGTGGAGCGGAGTGAAGCAACAACAAGGCCTCTCTGCTGACAATACCATCCCACCACTCACCAGACTGATGGAACGGTGGCTGTGCGCAACAAGGACAAGGCCGATCTGTTAGCGGCACACTTCTCATCCAAGATGACTGTGCCAGACCCTTCACGCGCCCCTCCGATAATTCCACCCCTCACCCGGGGGCCAACCTGGAGGGCCCTTACAGTCCACTGTGGAGGAGGTGAGGTATCAGCTGCAGCAGACTGACCCCAACAAGGCTCTGGGACCTGACAGCATCAGTCCTCACCTGCTGGAATAGATGTGCCACCCAGCTTGCCTCACCTCTGACGACCCTCTTCAACAACATCTTATCCTCATCCAAGTGGCCAACACTGTGAAAGAGGCGAGAGGTCGTGGCTGTACATAAAAAGAACTCCAAACAGAACCCAAAAAACTACCGCCCAATATCCCTTCTCTCCACTATAGGGAAAATCCTGGAGTCCCTCATCACCACCAAAATCACCACATTCCTTGAAGCTCACCATCTCCTCAGCTCCAGCAATTTGGCTTCAGGCAGGGCCGATCAGCTGCTGACTTGCTTCTCCTGCAGTCTGCCTCATGGAACCATGCGCTAGACAGAGGGATGGACACCTTTGTGGTGGCACTAGACATCGCCGGGGCCTTCGACAGGGTGTGGCACCAAGGCCTCACTGCCAAGCTGAGGAGCCTAGGTGTGAGTGGAGCACTACTTCAACTCATCGAGGACTACCTACAGCATAGAGTCCTGCAAGTGGTGGTCAAATGGACACACATCCAGCCAACAACCAATTAATGCCAGTGTGCCACAGGGCAGCGTCCTTGGGCCTCTCTTATGGAAAGTCTATTTCAATGACCTTCTCCAGCTTATTCCAGAGGCCAGGCGTATGCTGATGACTGCACCCTTGCCTTCTCCTGTGATAGACACGACTGGCAGGGAACAATCCAACGCATCAACCAGGCACTGGAAAATATTATCACATGGAGCAATCGTTGGCAGGTCACCCTGGCACCGGACAAGACACAAGCAATGCTCATCTCCCGCAGGCAAGACATCAACACCCTGCCTGTACCAGAGATACAGCTGGAGGGCAGACTACTACCACTCCAAGACTCCATCTCCATCCTAGGAGTGGAAATTGATTCTGGCTTGTCCTACACCGGCCCATACCAGAAGTAGCCAAGAACACAGCGTGGAAACTAAGCTGTGTACGGCGCATCTCCCATCTCCTGGACGCCAAGGGGGTTGAAGTGCTGTACAAGGCACAGGTGCGACCCCTCATGGAGTACTCCCCGCTCACATGGTCCTCCTGTCCACCTTCCTATTTGGCCACACTGGATCGGGTCCAGAGAAGAGCACAGCGACTGGTGCAGAGTAGAGCACACCCACATGTGTCCAGCCAGCTCCAGCCCCTCCAGCAGCGCAGGGACGTGGCGGGTCTGAGTGTTATGTACAAGACTCACCATCTCTGAAGCCACACCTGGCAGCACTCAGACTCCCATCCCCTCCGTCATCCAGCCACGCCACCCGCTTGGCTCCCTACAGAGAGGAGCAGGTGCTGGTGCCCTTCTCCCGGACTGAACATCACCTGCGGTCCTTCCTGCCCCGTTACGGCCGTTTGTGGAATGAAATGGTCCGCCACACCGAACTCCACCACAGTGACTCCCTCCACAACTTCAAACGGGGAGTGAATACCTGGGTGACCACCAAACCCAGGTAATAAACACAACATATTGTAATTGAAATAGTTTGTTATTATATATATTTGTATTATGTATGTATTATGTATTTGCTGAAAATGCTTGTACCTCACAGCTATAGATAGCTGTAGCCTCAACCCTACAGCTTAGCTGATGTAACACTGTAATGATAATGTTTAAATAAAAAAAAAAAAAAAAAAAAAGAGAGAGAGAGGACAACATACTATATATCATACAAGAAGATTCGGTATGTTGAGTGAAGGATAAATATGTCACGTATGTAGGAAGGAAAGAGAAAGGGAAGAGACAGGGAAAGAGACGGAAATATGACGTACGGGTGAGGGGAGAGAAGGAGTGGAAGTGACAGGGTAAGGGACGACGAGTGAGGGGAAATGAGGGATGAAGGGCGAAGAGGGAAAATGTTACCAAGAGACAGGGGGGGAGGGGAGGGGGGGCTTCTGACTAAGGCATTTAAAAGTAAGGTAGTATCTTGAGAGGGTAGGGTAGGGTAGGGGTGTTTTTTTTGTTGTTTTTTAATTGATGGATATTAGGCGCCGCAACATCGAGGTTCCTATAGCGCCAGAAAAGGTGATAGAGAGGTGTGACAGCAAGCAGGAAGGAAATAAAAAGAAAGAGGGACAGTTGAAGAACTGAAAGCCAGTGGCTGGGGCGGAAGGGCGCCAACCCTTATAAGTATTGCCCACATTACTATAGGCAATACCCCCCTACGGGGCGGGTGGGTTGGGGTGGAGTAGGGTGGGTATGAAGAGGTGGAGTGATTTGAGTAGGAAATGATTGGATGGGGTTGGGTGGCGTATGAGAGATAAGGGGTGCATGGAGTATGACAGGTGAGGGGAAGGGAAGGAAAGGTATGACAGGTGAGGGGAAAGGGAAGGTTATGACTGGAGAGAGGGGGAGGGAGGGAGGGAGGAGGGGGTTTGGATCTCTTGCCTAATGCCTCTCATACCTTCTGCATCTAATATAACTTTATGCTATATCACTTTCAAATTTTTCCTTCATATGCTTCATGTATCTAGAGTTCTAGACCATTGCATCCTTCACTTAGCCCTCTTGTTTATCCTTCCTTCCTTCCTTCCTTTTCCTCCTCCCATCCCCTGCAGCTCCACCTTCTTCCACATCTTCATCCTCCTCCTCTCCCTCCTCCTCTTCCTCTTTTTTTACCTCCTGTTCATTGCTGTGTGTGCACCTGTCGTGAGGGAGGTCATATGAATCGGCACAATAACACGACTGTCTAGTGAGTGGCTTGTAGACCCGGAGTGAAGGAAGACGATGATGAAAAGTAAGGAAGAGGAAGATAGAAAGAGAAGGGAGGAAGATGAACGAAGGGAAAGGAGAGGAGGAGGAGAAGGAGAAGAAAGACGAGAAGTGTAAGAGAAAGAAGAGAAGGAGAAAGAGAAAGGAGAGGAGGTGGAAAAGAAAGAGGGAAGTAGATGAAAAATGAAGATGAAAGCAGAGGAATAAGGAGGAAAACAGAATATTGGAGGGAAATGTAAGGAGAAAAGTTGACGTGAAACAACAATTTTCTCCCTCTCTCTCTCTCTCTCTTTCACACTCACACACACACACACCAATCAATTAAAACTCACACTTATTAACATGTGCTTAAATTAGTGTGATACCTCGCCAAATTCAATAGGATAAGATTAAAAATAAAATAAATTGCACCCACCATACAGGATTAACAGAAGCCAAATTGCGTGAGGAGATTCCATTGATAAGCAAAGCAACATGTCTGCATAAATTTGGCGTTGATTTAAGATAAGCCTTATACATACATTATGGAAGGTCGTTTATCGTCGGCATTTCTCTTTTTCTCTTACGATTAAGGATCAAATGCAATACAATAGCTGAATGAACAAAAAATAAAAATAAAAAATAATAATAATAACACTAACAATAATAATAATAATAATAATAACAACAATATTAACCACATTAACAACATTAATAATAATAATAATAATAATAATAATATAATGATAATAAAACAACATCAGAGTGGAACAGACTTTAAAAGATAGATAATACAAGATATTATATACGATGGATAATTTTTGCTTGAGGCTGTCTGTGAGTACGAAATATATCTCCATCTTTAATCACCGTACGAGGCTCCACGATAAATCAAAAGCTATGATAATAATAATTTAAGATGGGATGCCTGATCACTGGGTAGGTTTCTGGCCATCACTCTACATGCAAATTATATAAAAAAAAAAGTGCCTCGTTCCCACACCGACCACCCACCATCACTTTCTGGATGACGAGGTGGTGGTGGAATGGGTGGATAGGGTGGAGGAGAAGGGTGGATGAGGTGTAAGAGGGGTTGGGTGGATGAAGTGGATGTTTAGGTGGAGGTAAAATTGAGTGGGTAATCAAAGGAGGATAAGGTGAACGAGGTGGAGGATGTGGAAGAAGTGGAGAGAGGAGGGAAATGTGGAAGAGGATAAGGAGAAGGAGGATGTGGAAGAGAAGAAGGAGGAGGATGTATAAGAGGAGGAGGATTGTGGAAGAGGTTGAAGAGAGGAGGATGTAGAAGAGGTGGAAGAGATGTGGAGGAGAAGGAGGAGGATGTGGAATAGGTGGAGGACGTGAAGAAAAGGAGAAGGATGTGGAATAAGTGGAGGAGAGGACGTGGAAGAGGTGGAGGAGGGGTGGAGGTTGAAGTTGACGTCACAGGGGTGGGCACTAATTGAGCCGTCCCTCGCCCCCCTTGTCACGCCGGCTGGATGTAAATAAACCCCGGGGTGACAATAGCAAACACTGCCACCACAGACACAGGCAGCGGGGCAAGGAAGGAGGGGGAAGACACGAAGAAGAAGATGGGAAGGAAGAATAAGAGATGGAGGAGGAGGAGGAGGGGGAGGGGGAAGATAAGAAGGAGGAAAGGGAGAGGTGAAGGAAGAATGAGAGAAGGAGGGGGAAGATAAGAGGAGGAAGATAAGGAGGAGAGGTGAAGGAAGAATAAGGAGAGGGGGAAGATAAGAAGGGGGATATGTGAAAGAAGAATGAGAGGAGGAGGGAGAAGGAAAAGGAGATGTGAAGGAAGAACAAAAGGAAGAGAGGTAGAAGAGAAGATAAATGAGGGGAACGAGAGAGGAGTAGAAGGAAGAAGAGAATGAGGAGGAAAGTACAAGAAAAAAGAATGAGGGAGAGGGGACCAAATAAGAAGTAGGAGGAAGAAAGAAGAGAAGATGTGGAGGAAGAACAAAAGATGGAGGAGTATGAGAGGGAATAGAAAGAGAAGAGAGTGTTGTGGAGGTGTAAAAAGATAAGAAAAAGTTAAGAATAAAACAAGGAAAGAATAAAACAAGGAAAGAATAAAACAGGGGAAGAACCCAAACCCAACCCAACTCACCCTTGTCCCTCCACCCCACATCCCCCCTCCCATTCCCCCCCCCTCCCTGTCCCTTCTACTCCACCCCAACCATTCCCTGGCCAAGACCCCCCCCCCCACACTTTCCTCAACCCTCCCTTCTTCATGACTCAGATGGCCTGGGAGACAAGAGAGAGAGAGAGAGAGAGAGAGAGAGAGAGAGAGAGAGAGAGAGAGAGAGAGAGAGAGATGAGAGAGAGAGAGAGAGAGAGAGAGGAGAGAGAGAGAGAGAGAGAGAGAGAGAGAGAGAGAGAGAGAGAGAGAGAGAGAGAGAGAGAGAGAGAGAGAGAGAGAGAGAGAGAGAGAGAGAGAGAGAGAGAGAGAGAGAGAGAGAGAGAGAGAAAAACGATAAAAACGCATGAAGGATAAATAAAGAGGATATTTGGTGAGTTTTGTTCTTGTTCTTATCCAATTTTTTCTCTTCTTGTCTTTTATTTCACTTTTCATTTTTCTCATTTTTGTCGTCTGTTATTTTCTTCATCAGGGAGTTATTTTAAGTGTTGGTGTTGTTGTTGTTTTCTTTATGTCTACTTCACTCAACACATGTTTTCTATTTACATGTTTATTTATATTTACTCATACATGGGATAGTTAGACTGTGAGGGAGGGAAATTAATGAGGGGAAGGTATCATGGTAGAGAGTTGGGATGGGAGGAGAGGTGTGTGTGTGTGTGTGTGTTGTGTGTGTGTGTGTGTGTGTGTGTGTGTGTGTGTGTGTGCGCCCGTGTGTGTGTGTGTGTATGCGTGTGTTGTACGTGTGTGTGACTGTGTGTGTGTGTGTGTACCCGTGTGTGAGTGTTGTTGTACAGCCGGCAGCATAAATTCGCGTCCATTCCATGTCTTTATTAATGGTAATATGACCAGATAGTTGCATTCTGAACCAGTTTGTATTCCAATAACATACGTAATTTACCATATGAGAACTATATTTGTCATCATTGCATTAAAATTGTATTACAACATCACTATAGCCGATACATACGTAGGTGGAAATGAAGCGAACTTGTGCTGCCGACTGT
>JAWZYT010005714.1:12500-39889 GCA_034508575.1 Petrolisthes manimaculis
AGCTCTAATATTTTCATCTCTATCTATGTCGCAACTGAGATGAAGTCCTAGAAATATTATATAGCCAAGATGAAGGGTTTTTGAAATATCCAGGAAGACCCGACATACTGCTCAAATAATATACAAACATATGTCAACACTTGAACACACACACACACACACACACACACACACACGAACATAATATTCTCGTCGAGAGAAATCCGAACACTTGACCCAACACCCGTTTACAGTAACAACACCCACACACGATACACACAGACACACACACACAGCCAACACTCACCCAGCTACTGCCACGTGTAGCCTAAACATATACACACCCGCGTATGCAAGCAAGCGCCCCTAAGCACTAATATACACGTTAGCTGACACTCATATGCAAATACACATGCACACACTCGACGCACACAAACTACCCTTGCCCCCCTCCCTTCCTCCCTCCCTCTCCTGCCTCGCTACAATAACATTCTTGCTCACTCGATAATTTGATCATTTATATACGCGAGCATGAACAGGCATCCATACTTAGTTAGTGAGTTAGTTAGTTAGTTAGTTAGTTAAGCCGTGCATGGTACTGGTACTAGGTCACATATGAAGTGCTTTTCTTATACTAAGGACTCTCTCTCTCTCTCTCTCTCTCTCTCTCTCTCACACACACTGTTTTCTAGCGTCAACACACACACACACACACACATACTGTTTTCTAGCGTCAACCCACACACACACACATACACACTGTTTTCTAGCGTCAACACACACACACACACACACACATACACACTGTTTTCTAGCGTCAACACACACACACACACACACATACACACTGTTTTCTAGCGTCAACACACACACACACACAGCACATGCGACCCCCATTAACTATATTCCCAGGCATAGTGATAGCATCAGGACAGACACACGCCACTCTTAACACCTCACGTTGCTTGCTGGATTAGTCACACTACGTACACACACAATACTTCATGTGTGTGTAGCCAACATGTGTACAGTTGCCTCCATTAGTAACGAGTACAGAATCGAGTTGGATTGGCGACATGTGGCACCACTGTGTTTATATATACTTGTAGAAAGTGTAAATAAATGGTTAGAACACACCCTTTTATTGTATCCTTTTTCAGTCGTACAAGTCAACAATCACAGTGGTGCCACATTTACCAACATAAGGACACTACCGGTATGTAAACAATCACAGTGGTGCCACATTTCGCCAAACCCACTAGATTTTGTACTCGTTACTAGTGAAGGTAACTGAACACTCCTCTCTGATATATAGTATGTTCATTTTACCTATAGTGCAACTGTGCAATTTGGCCATCATTAAATCTACAGGGCAACTATATCAGCTATACAAAACATATCGTATAATGCGTAAAGAATCGTGTATGTGTGTGTGTGTGTGTGTGTGTAATGGTGTGAACGATGACTACTGTTTCTGACCTGACTGTGGAATGCATTCAGTCTCTGCGTAAACGCTTGTACTTCCCTTTCTTGGTAAAAGCTTCCCTTACACTCCCTTAATATATATGTGTGTGTGTGTGTGTGTGTGTGTGTGTGTGTGTTGTAGTATGTCTGTTCTTTCTTCAGTTTTACACACACACACACACAATTACAAACAAAAACACACACACAATTACAAGCACAAACGGTTCACAGGCGTCCAAGTCCATTTGAATCATTTTAATAATCCCACTAGAAATAGGAAATGCGTCAGAAGCTTTATTAATAACTGCACTAAAGACTGGAAAGAAGACGAACATCCCACTAAGAGATTAATGGCCACCTTCAAACGGACGGCACATCGAAACATAATAAAAATCAATCCCTCCCTCCCTCCCTTGCAGAACTTCCGTGAGTATGTCTGGTGAGTTTGACAGCCACTATACCTCAAGCATAAAGTCAGTCTCTCTCTCTTTCTCTCTCTCTCTCTCTCTCTCAGTGATGTTTATCGTTGTGAGATACGAGTCGCCGAGTTCAAAGTCAATGCTCCTTCACAAGGGGGAATCTTTTATTTAATTTGCGGCGGGTCGTACCTTTCAGCCCTCACTTGAACCCCCCGTATCAATTTGCAAGTTGACTTAAGATGAGATGAGCCTTGAGATATCTGAGGGTCGCCTGCCTTACGTAAGCCCCTCTTGTCATTCCGACCACCATCATCACCAACACACAATGGACCACGGTTGCAGTCTCAGCTGTTCTTCTACGGCTGGTTTGTATTATTTGTAATGTTGGTGTTTATTTTTGTTGTTGTTGTAGGGATTAAATCAGTCCCAATCCTTACTCATAAAAATGTATTTTTTGCATCCTTCCTTTCTTTCCTCTGTCTCCCATGCACATCCTATCATTTCATATCTGTATCCCAAATCATTTACTCAGTCTCTTCTCCTTGACCCCATCACTTTATCACTGTCTCTCACATCCCAATCCCTCCATCCTCTGTCTCTTACCTCCCATCACCACATCATCTCTGCAGACTCTCACATCATTCCCATCACCACTTCATCTCTGCCTGTCACATTCCATATACCACATCATCTCTGCCTCTCACATCCCATCACCACATCCCTTCCCTCCGTGTACCGTCAACCCAACATGCTTCTCACACTTCATTTCTCACCCACCACCACCACCATCTTGTTGTTCTAGTTGTCCGTCTATTTAAATCCCCATTACTATCAACTAACAAGGGAGTAGCGACATCCTTATCCCACCCATCACCGCCGCCGCCGCTGCCTCCGCCCACAAGATAAATGATGCCTTCGAGAGAGGAGTGACGTATCAACCAGCAAAAGAGAATTACTTTTTTTACGAAGTGTTTGCCCTGATAATTAGTGTTTTATCTGAAGAGGAGTAAGGAAGACTGTTTTTCTAGTGGGGTAAAATTGTCAGGTTCACTTCTGTTATGTTTTTATGACCCTATAGTGTTGTCAAAGAGAACTGGTCTGGGAGGAATTATGTCTGGTAAAATTTTACTTCGTTCTTCATTATATTATAGTCTCCTTCCTAGACAAACGAAGTGGTAAGTGTAAATACCATACTTTGAACACACATACACACACACAGCTTCCATTTGTGAGTGGACGAGGTGATCCTTGGTGTAGTTGGTCAATAAGCCACTGCTACTCTGAAGGTGTCAAGTGTTATGCCTTCAAGAGTGACGCACGAGCCTTTGTTTACAAGGACGTACTATCAACAGGATCTGGAGGTGGTCATTCTGAGTTCATGGTGCCTTAGCCTTCCCCTCTGATGTCATGGTGGAAGGGTAGTGGTGGGGAAGAGGAGGTGCAGTGGTGGTGAAGAGGAGGTGCAGTGGTGGAGAGATGGAGTGAAGAAGAGGAGGTGCAGTGGTGGAGTGATGGAGTGAAGAAGAGGAGGTGCAGTGGTGGAGTTGTGAAGAAGTGACGTGTTGTCGAGTGGTGGAGAGGAGGTGGAATAGACATGCGACGTGTTGTTGAGATGGAGTGGAGTAGTGAAGAAGAGGTATGGATGGAAACTATAATAGAAGTGTTGGCATTTACCATTTTTTTATCCTCTGTTATCCTTTTTAATCCTCTGAGTATTTTCCCATGTGTCTTATACTATCCTTACTCTCCTTCCCTATTCCTTAACATACGCAAATGCTGCCCTTCACTCCCCCTCCACCACCCTCACCTTCTGTCGTCTATTTCTCCCTCACTCCATCCCTCCCTGCCCCTGACCGTGACGTAGGTTGGCATGGTACTGTACTCCCATTATACCCAGCGCTACCCAACACACACACACACACAAACACACACACTCACATACGTACCCTGCCTGCCCCACCATCTATAATCCCTCCCTTGGTATTCATCTGTATGTCTTTCATCTTATCTCTCACATTATCAGTGGTATCAGAATCAATGGAAGAACGGATGGAAAGTGTATAAAGAGACAGACGGGTCGAGGTAATCCCTGACTGACGAATTCCTATTTCACTAACAACTACACCAACACCTTAATTAAACATCTCTAACAATCTAGCCGAGGACTTCCCTACCCTTACTCACCCTGTCCTTTTAGCCCTCTAGACAGGCCAACAAAACACATAATCATATTTTTTTATACTGAGGTAGTCGGTCTTCTAGTATAGGACCTACTCTTTCAACTCGTCCAAGGAATAAATAACCCCCTTTAACATCTTCGCCTACTTCCTACATCCCTCCTTTATTCTCCTACACTCCTTACCTAACTCAACCCTCAACACCCCCACCAGACCAGAGCACCAAACAACACAGTGACCTCCAACACTACTCACTGTTTATATGTTTGTCTGGCTGGTGTCATTGTCATCAGGGGGCACTACACACACACACACACACACACACACACACACACACACACACACACACACACACACACACACACACCAGCTGCTGTCCTGGCAATGGCCCTTGGCTCAGCTTCTGCCCTCAACCCCTTGCCTTGCCTCAACTGTCCTGCCCTGGTATAACACGCACTTTTATGTCTTGTCCTCCTGCCTGCCCTACCCTGGCCTGTCCTCCTTGACCCCCCCCCTCCTCCCAATTAATATCGGTGTTATTCCAGTGTCACATCACTACCGGAACATCCTGAAATACCCTTTACCTGCTTATACATAATATTACTTCTGCCTCTTACTATTCTATTCATCTTTATCCTGCCTTACCCTCATTGATGTTAAAATTACTCATTCTTACTCCTTGTACACTTTCTCATTAATTTACACTTCTTCATCTCCCTCCACTTCGCTTCATCACCAGTTGTTCTACCTCTTCTCCTACTCCATGTGTTGAATCCATGCCCCTCTCCTCTTCCTACTCCCTGTCTTTCCCATCTACCCTCCTTGACCCTTAATCTCATCATCCCTATCTTCCTCATCTCATTCCTCCTCCTTGATATACATTTAACTGCCTGTCCCAATCTTCTTCCTTCTACAATCTCTCACATCATTCTCCCCTCCTCCCCCTCCTTTTTCCCCTCCCCTTTTTCCCTCTCTCGCCTACCTCCTTCAATTCCACCAACCCACACATGCACATTCACACACACACACATATACCCCCCACATAAATACACCCACACACATATACCTATACCCATTCCATAAATACACCCACACATACCCCCAGCATTCCTCACCCCTTCATTCCACAAACACACCCACACATACCATCCAACACACACACACACACACATATCCCTTCCATTCCACAAACACCCCCACACATACCACCCAACACACTCACACTTACCCCTTCCATTCCACAAACACACCCACACACACACACACTCACACCCACACCTCCCCTTCTCCCTAACTCCTTCTTCCCACATCCTGGAGACAGTCAGGGGTCTGTACACACGCCTGTCTCTGTGATGATTCTGGCAGGCACTCAGTCTCGCAGATGGTCGCCTGCCCGTCGCCTCAACACGGCTTTTTTTCCTTATAAGGGCAAGTTAACGCCTGGCCAGTGAGGGAGGGAATGAAGGATGGGAGTGTGTGTGTGTGGTTATGTGTGTACGTGTGTGTGGGGGGGTTATGCATGTGTGTGTGTGGTTATGCATGTGTGTGTGTGTGTGGATATGAGTGTGTGTGAATAGGAGTGTGTGTGAATAGGAGTGTGTGTGGTTATGAGTGTGTGTGGTTATGTGTACGTGTGTGTGTGTGTGTGTGTAGAGAATGGGAGAGGGTGGGCATGTATGTGGGAGAAGCAAAGTAGGGAGGGAAGGAGAATGAAAGGGAGGAGGAAGAGACTAAAAAAAAAGTGACAAGAATAAGCGAAGAAATGGAGCATAAAAAAAAATAATAAAAAAACGTAAGGACGGAAGATTGAGTACCAGCGAGTGAGCGAGTGAGTGAGCAAGTGTTTGATGTTGTGTGTAACCTTACCCTGACCTTTCCTAAGAAAATTGGAGGCTCCTGATTCCTGTAGAGTGTAGAGTGAACCCAAAACAGATGACCTCAGTATATTAATTTTATGGTTTGCAGTTTTGAAGACTTTTGAAGGATTCGTTAGTTTCATTACGTTGTTTGTTGTGTAATTAAATGGTTAACCTATATAGATATTATTTGAGTTTCGTATTAGCACATAACAAACGTGATAGTAAAAGGAAAACAAGTGAAAGAAGCTAAATGAACTAAATTAAAGGGAAAAGAAAGGAAAGGACAAAAAAAAACAAAAGACCAGCGGAAAAAAACTGAAAAAAAACTAAAAGGAAAGGAAAATACTGTAAAGGGAAAAAGAAAAGAATTAACAGGAAAAAAAAAGGAAAGAAAATGTGTTAAGTTTGGATGTGAAGGTCAGTGGGACTCGAACGTTCAGCAGACCTTCAAGGGGAGATGTATTATATGAACGAACCATACAACAAACCTTTACACAATAGTCATCTTACATTCCCCCCTCTCTCTCTCTCTCTTTCTCTCTCTCTCTCTCTCTCTCTCTCTCTGTGTGTGTGTGTGTGTGTGTGTGTTTGTTTATTACCTTCCTAGCCTTCATCTTAAATTTCTTTCTTAACTGAATTCTCTTTCTCTCTCATTCACACATTAGTATTCTGTCCACCTTTTAATTCAACCTTTCCCTTCTCTCTCTCTCTCTCTCTCTCTCTCTCTCTCTCTGGTCCAAGGTAGATGAAAAATGATGCAAGTTAGCTCCTACTTTATCACTTATCTGTCTGCCTCATCTTTGTATTGCAGTGTTGTTCCTCATTTATCAGTGATTTAATGGGGATGTGGTCATTTATCAAGTCCCATTAAGTAACTGCGTACACCTCTTCTCATTTATCATCACCTATTTACTGTACACCTCCTTTCTCATAATTATTCTCTCCTCTTTCTCCCATCAGTCTCACTTTAATTCACTCTGGTTCTCACACTTTCTCTCTCATTGTCTGTATCTGTCTGTCTGTCTGTCTTTCTGTAATTATTTCTGTATGTCAGTCCTTTTTGCAACCCATCTCACTTGTATTAATATTCTTCAAATCAATTTATCTTCATCTAATTTATCTATGTCAAAAAAATAATACTTACGAAATATACAGTTACATACATTAAAAAAATCAATATATAAAAATAATAATAAAATAATAATAACAACAACCACAACCTCAACAAAAATGAAGCTTTGAATAGTTAGGTAAATTTATATATATGTGGTGTAAAAAAAAAATAATGTTTAGCCTAAGTTTACGTATAGAGTTACTCGCTTAAAAGCATAAATTCCCAGTAGACAAGATCATGGGGTGTGCTTACGTAAAGTTAAGAATAATATATCCACTAAATAAGACGGCCACCACAACCAGGAAGAGTCATGTGATGCCTTGCCTTCCAAACCAGAGAGATATATTAGCCAGTCACACTCTTTACGAACAAGAAGGGTGTATTAACCAGTCACACACACGACGAACTAGAAAGATGTATAAGCCACACTCTTTACGAACGAGAAGGGTATATTAGCCAGCCAAGCCTCACGACGAACTAGAAAGATGTATAAGCCACACTCTACGAACAAGAAGGGTGTATCAGTCACCCACACAACGAACTAGAAAGATGTATAAGCTACACTCTTTACGAACGAGAAGGGTGTATCAGCCAACCACACGACGAACAAGAAGAGTGTATCAGCCAACCACACGACGAACAAGAGTGATGTATAAGCCACACACTTTACGAACAAGAAGGGTGTATCAGCCAACAAGCCAAACCCAGGTTACGTTACGAGGGATTATCTCAGACGCCTATTACAAGGTGAGGTGATCGATCCATACCTATCACTCCAATACCTTACTGTAATTGTGTTGTTTTTCTATTACTTAAAGTTGGATCAAATCTGCCTTATTCTCTGATTAACACCTGATAATTTTTTTTAATCAGAAAAAGAAATACTATTTATCCCTTATGTTGGTAGATTTTATAAACAAGTCACAGTTTGTTGGTACTAACGCCAAACCGGTGATGGTAAAAATTTTACAGTGATGGTGATGGTAAAATTTTTACAGTGATGGTGATGGTAAAAATTTTACAGTGATGGTGATGGTAAAAATTTTACAGAGATGGTGATGGTATAGTGACACAGGAAAGTCCTCTTCAGCCAGGGGTTAATATTTATTATACTTTCCCTTCTCTCTCCTTTCCCCCTTTTTTCCCTTCCCTTCCCTGCCCCTCTTTTACCTTCCCTGTCACTCCCCTCTCTTCTCTACCCTTCCCTTCACATCCTCTCCCTATCCCTTCCCTTCCCATCCTCTCCCTTGCTCTTTAAGCCCCACCACAGCGCCTCACAGTGCAAGCAAGAGTCATCTCACCTGGTCGACCAACACACACACACCCTCCCCTTCCCTCCTCCTCCTATAGTCTCGTATATCTCTCAGCCATTATCTCGAAACAGGAAGAAAAGGCAGGATGATAAACACAGTAACTCGGCACCTCAAGCCTCACTATTATACGGTACTCACTTTGGTTTATAAAGAGAGTTTCAACACGAGACATAATTATATCAGACGTTTTTTTCTTTGCTCTCCAACCCTGAGTGAGCGTTCGATACATTTTACAGTCCAGTACAGTTCAGGTCAAATGTCTTGTTGTCACCTCGCCTGTATGATTATAATGAACTCTTAGATAATATCATATGACAGAGCTCTTTGATATGGTATAAGTAAACTTTTAATATTTTAGCATAGTGAATGAGAAGTAGATAATTCTGGTTGACTAAAAGACTTATCTTAGATTCACTAGTGAGTATTTTCATCTCAACTCGATATTTTCATCTCAAGAGTTTACCATTAGACAGGAGGGTCGACAGGACTTAATTAAGGGAGTTAGTATACTGTTGATTAACCTGAAAAAAAATAATTCCTCCAAACTAGTTCAGGCAACAGCAACAGACTACCATTTCATTATATTTGCTGCTCAGGTCCTGTTTCTTGTCATAGTTTGGAGGAATTAAGGCGCTCCAATGTACCAAAACTTAGTATACTATCCTCTTAATACGATGATAAAATAATATATATAGCAATAATTCATTCTCCTCTGATTTTCTTTACATACATATGCCTTCTCACTACTTTATGCACGACGCGTCACATTAGGCTCGGATGGTAGGAGGGTAGAAGTAAGCTGCATGGGTGGGGAGAGAAGGATTGAAAGGTGACGTGTGTGACTTGCCGCGCAGAAAGAAAGTGATGGACGAGATGCGACGAGATGCTGGAGATTGACGACGAGAATGGACGACTTGTTTATGCTTTAGTGTTGTTGTTGAAATCCCTCCACATTTCTGACAGCCTTCGTATCGTATGTCCCTCCCCCCCACTTTATATCATCGGCATACTCCCCTTCATGCCCCTCCCCCCACACATACCTCTGATAGCCTTAAATATCGTATGCCCCCAATCCATCCAGTGCCCCCCTTTTAGATCATCATCATCTTCTCAATCATGCCCCCCCTCCCATCACATCACATCACATCACACATACACACACACAAACCGATGCGCCCCCTCACATCCTTTAACTTATGGCCGTGTTGAGTTTCACAAGTGGCGCGTGAACAGCCGACCTCGCATATTTATCTCCCAGTAAAAAGTGTGTAGTGTGGTGTTGTCAGGTGTGGGGCCTGTACATCACGGCTCCCAGAAGACCCCCGTTCAGAATCGACCTGTTGTCCGCGTCACAGGGAATATAATGGCCAAAGTCTGTCTGCAGGGTGGGGAAAAATCCACTTTTGGGGAGGGGCATAAACAAGACCCATTTTTATCATAAGGAACAACGTCAGGACAATATATAGTGAAGGACAAGGAACGACAGGACAATAGTTTAGAACACCAAGAGAACACACAGTGATTTCTTATTCTAAACTGGTTGGTGGTGGAGACATTCTAATCGACCTTGGACGAAAATACAGCCCCGGTGTGTTGAGGAGACGGAAGGGAAATATTGACCCAAATGACGACACAAACAGCTGTTTTTTTCTAGGAAAGTCTGATGGAGTAGAAAATTCGTATCTGAGGGATTTTCTTTTTTTTTTTTTTTTTTTTTTTGGAAATGAGTTTTATGAAAGATGACTAGCATTATGCGAGTTTAATGAAGAAAGACTAACATTATTCATCATCTCTTCAGTACAGACATTATTCATCATTAATCATGAGAGTTTAATGAAGAAAGACTAACATTATTTTTCTCTTCAGTACTTTGAACACAGACGGAGAGGAGTCTGCTTCCTGGTAAAATAAAGACAAACTCGCAGCCCACATATCATTAATTCTATCACCTCCTCTTCCTCTTTGTTTATATATTTCCAGCCTTATGAGGGCCAAAACCTAATTAGTAAGTTGTAGCCAAATTGTTCCTCTTCTCTCCCTTCTCCTTCTCCAATTCACGACCACAATTTTACGCCTCAAAAAGAAGTAACAAATGGTTGAGAACTTCTAAACTATCATGCCCCCGTCCCCCCTCGCCCCACACACTATAGCAGAAGTAGGAGGAGGAGGAGTAGCAGAAGGAGGAAAAGGAGGAAGAGGAGGAGTGATAGTAGGAGGAAGAAGAGGAGTAATAATCGTAACAAGAACAACAACAATAATAATAATCATAAAAAAAAAAGGTGTTGTGTTGTTGTTGCTTGGAATAGTTTGGAGGATTCAGTTGCTCATGTTTTACACTAGCGATCACCTAAACTGCCGTGTTGTTTCTTGGCAGAGGTTAGAGGAATCATTACCTGTCTCTGTAAACTAAATTCACGTTGTCCCTCTGCTGCCGGTGTCGTAAACTCTTCCTACTCTCTCCTAAGTTCTTGAGTCCTTGTCCCTGCTTCCATTTCTCTCTCTCTCTCTCTCTCTCTCTCTCTCTCTCTCTCTCTCTCTCTCTCCATATTTTATCTTTGCTCTATCCCTCATCCCTTCCTCTATTTCTCTCTCCTTATTCTCTCATTCTTCTTTCCCTCATCTCAACTCTCTCTCTCACTCCATATTCTATCTTCTATCTCTCTCGCTCTCTCCATATTTTATCTTTTATCTCCCTCAACTCTCTCTCTCTCTCTCTCCCTCTCTCTCTTTCTTTCTTTCTCTCTCTCTCCCTTCGTCTGTCCTGTTTCTGTCACTGACTTACCACCATTACTCACACCACACCCAACCTGTAATTATGATGTTCTCCTTGCCTCTCCAACCAAAACACACACACACACACACACACACAAACTCTCTCTCTCTCTCTCTCTCATACAAACACAGACACACTCTTTCTCTAACACACAAGCACACACACTCTTTCTCTCATACAAACACATACTCTCTCTCTCATACAAACACACACACTCTCATAAAAGCACACATACACACACACACATACTATCTCTTTCTCTTCCTCTCTCTCTCTCTCATCCCATTCCGTGCCATCCATTCCACCACCTCCACCCACCGAGCCAGGATAGTCAAGGAGAATAGATATTACGAGATTCATATCATGCATCACTTAACACGAAAATGGCATGTCGTCCCTCCCAGTACAAGTCTAAGGTGTGTTCTCTCCTTACGTACACTCGTCATACGTAATCCCTGACCAGCGACGAACGGCAGGCACCACACACACACATACATACCCAGCATTCGAACTCAGCCTCTATAGGTGTACTGGGAGGGGAAATGAGCATATATACCAGGCGATTCGAAGATTTCTGTTCCTCACACTCTGGTCAGAAACTATGTATCACGAGTGTACCGTAAACAGGAGGGAGGGTCCAGGTGTGGCAATATTAATTAAGGAGGAAGTATATACAGTGTTGGTAAATTTGTGAGTAACTGATCCCTCCAAACTATTCCAAGCAACAGGACATCATAATTTTTGTTCGTTTGGTCCTGTTTCCTGGCATACTTTGGAGGAATCAATGGGCTCCAATGTACCAAAAGTATACCATCCCTTTATACTACTACTTCGAGGGAAAAAAATAAGGCTCTTTGTCGTTCAGTTCGTATGACAAAATAATGCGAATTGAAAGACGAAGCGGCTTTTTCCCCGAATATATAGTTTAGTTAATAATAGCATCCCAAGATATCAATGCGATAAAAAAAAGAAAAAAAGAAAAAAAAAAGTCGATTAAGTTTGCTCTCGGTATTAATTTCTTGTTCTTCGTTACCAGGCGTCAGAGGAAGGGAAGGGTAATATGAAGATTTAGGGTTTTATGCCTATTGATTCATGGTGTTGGTGGTCATTAAGGCAGTCAAGTCTAGGAAGGATAGGCAGGGTAGAGTGATCGTATATGTAGGCTAGGGATGTAGGGAAGAGGAGGAGTGTGTGTGAGGAGAGAGAGGAGAGTGTGAGGAGGGAGGGGAGGGGAGTGAGTGTGTGAGGAGAGAGGGTAGTGAGGGAAAGGAGGCGGGTGGGGGAGGATAAGAGGTGTGGGGAAGGAATGGAGGGACAGAGTGAGGGGAGGATTTGAGGGTGAGGGAGGGGTGAGGGGAAGGACTAGAGGGACAGAGAGGGAGGGAATGGGGAATGAATAGAGGGACAGAGGGTGAGGGGAATGAATAGAGGGACAGAGTGAGGGGAGGGATAGAGGGGGAGGGAGGGACAGAGGGTGAGGGAGGGAGGGAGTGGGGAGGGTACAACAGCAACAGCAGCAAGCGACACATGGGCGCCACACTCCCTCCCAGCTGGCTACCCCACACTGGCTGACACACACACACACAGGCCACCCGCACACACACATACACATGCACTCACACACAATCGCTGCCATGCCCACCCGCGCAGATACACAAAACAAACACAGACATGCTGTCGCTGCGGTACACACACGCACACACACACTCACACACACCTGATGTCCAAAAGTATTCTCCTCTTGCTTACGTGGATTCATTAAAGTAAGCTGTAAACATGTTCCCTGGGTATGAGTTCTTAATATGGAGAAGGTGATGCATTCAGACACACACACACACACATGTACGAATATCAGGGAAGTAGTTGTAATTCATTCTCTCTCTCTCTCTCTTTTGGATACTGTTTGAAAGGGCTGAGCAAACCGTAAACAAACATGAAACATCAACTACATATATACGTGCATATACTCACTTCCCCAGAGAGAGAGAGAGAGAGAGAGAGAGAGAGAGAGAGAGAGAGAGAGCAGTTCTCATTAAGCCCTACACACGCTTACATTAACCCACTTCCAAGGCTCCCTCCACGTCGCCAAGCACACACACACATACACACACGGGGCCATTGGTTGTAGAATAGTCCATGCTTTATACTCAAGTTAAGTGACGCAACTGTGTGCAAGCTGAGACCGCCATGCACTTAAATGGTGTGTGCATACAAGTGTAAATTACGGCACTAAACATTGACTTTCCTTATATGATGTGGCCGGGGGTAGAAAGGTCAGTAATGAAAATGTTTCCAGCAAATAAATAATTGTCACCTACGCGATGGAATAGTGTTCTTCTATACCATAAAAACGTATAAAGCGAGACATGTAAATTATGAAATATTATAAACTGTCTCTTAATATTTGCTGTTAGAATGAGATGAACTTCTATTTCAGTGTCTCTAAAAATTATAATCCCTGATGTATCATAAATAAAAAATTACAATGGACACACTTACACTATAGTACAGAATGGAAAGCAGGATTGATGTATGTTAAGCAAAGAAAACTGTTAAAGCACTGCTCGTATTCACAACTAAATCAGGCCACAATTACATGGTTAAATACTCGTACATTCGCTCGGTTACATACACAAACAAGCTTGACGATTCATGCACACGAAGCTATATTCACTCTCTCTCTCTCTCTCTCTCTCTCTCTCTCTCTCTCTCTCTCTCTCTCTCTCTCTCTCTCTCTCTCTCTCACACAGTTACGCTTGTTTAATCTCCACACACACACTCATACAGAGAGTTACGTTTGTTCCACACACACACACACACACACACACACAGTTACGTTTGTTACACACACATATACACAGTCAGAAAAGTTTTCCCTGTTTGTATGCCTTTGAATTAGAACTACTCTCTTCCTTCAACCTCTTCTCCCTTGACCCCTACACCAACACACCTTCATCCTTAACACTCCTGAAGTCTTGTCCTCTCCATCTTTCACTAGCCACTCTTCACCATCTTCAAAATTTAACACTCAACGCGTCTCGCCTCACACCCCAGTCATTTTTTAACGACCACGAATCAGAAGTAAATGTCACGCCTTCTATCGCATCTAAAATTCTCCTGTAACTTGACCACTACCAGCCCCACTGCTACCTCCATCATCACCATTGCAACGTCCCACATCATCACCACCACAACCACCACCATCATCACAATCACCACAGTCACCATCACCACCACCACCACCACCACCACCACTAAAGCAACTCGTAAACCTAACTCTCTTCACTATCATCACACTGCAACGTCCCACACCATCACCACCACCACCATAGTAACACGTATACCTAACTCTCTTTACCATCACCAGGGGTTCTGTACCAAGTTCTATTGTGTGTCTCTTCAAACATTTATGCCACCTTTCTCTATATATATGTCTTTCTTTATAATATTTCTCTCTCTCTCTCTCTCTCTCTCTCTCTCTCTCTCTCTCTCTCTCTCTCTTTTGAATGATTCTTTCACACTTTGATTATGCTGACACGTAAAATTGCTCAATGTGTTAAGACTATTATGCATCTGTTATGTTAAATGATTAGTATACTTACTATATAAGGAGGGTAAGGTGTCATCATGTGTGCTTAGGACCGAGTCACTAAGAAAATGTTAAGTATACCATTTGAACACACAATTATGGTACATTTTAAACATTGAAATGCAAGTATATAGTAAATACGAATACATAGTTCCGGCAAAAACCTCCTATTCTAAACCCACTCGAGTGTACAGTCGTGGACAATAAATCCTCGCTTTCTCTGAGCTCTTGAACAGTTACAGTCACGAGCAAAAATTAGCTGACACTTTCTGTCTTCATTATGTTTCCATCGCGAGAATTAACCTTTACATGAAGCACCTCTTGACACCACAACCTAAACCCCCTTGCCCCAATAATCTCCCCTCTTCTTCCCTTTATATCAACAGACACTTCACCACACCTTACTCCATAACATACCCCCCTCACCTCTTTACCCATCACACGACACTATAACTACCTCTTTCCCCCTCTCCCACCTCATGACACACTATAACATACTCCCCTCCCACCTCATGACACACAATAACCTACTCCCTTCCCACATCATGACACACTATAACATACTCCCCTTCCCACCCTCTTTATATCAGCACACTTTTCACCACACCTCAGGGTTGGTGGATAGAGAGAGGGCCATGCATCTGTAAATACATGTGCCATTTTCGACACTATGATACCGTCGGACCAACCAACAGTGAGTGTCAATGTACAGTCACGAGAACGAATAAGTTTACAGCTTTGTTTGAAGCTTTGAACAGTTCAATTCACCACCGAAGTCATTCCAATGGAGATTTTATTGTGCATGTATTTACTCTCTCTAGATTTTCGAAGCACACCTGAATACATATTAGTGCTCGTGACTGTACATAATCCTCGAGGGCATGTTTGCTGGTAAACTTTGACCCGCCGAAGTCGTCTTTACTCTCAACTACATTTTAGGGTTTAATGTAATTGGCACAGAGGACGAAACGAGATAAATTACACGGATAAGACGCGAACCAAGGTGTCTCATTCTGGTACCCATCAGATCTGAGAGTATAGAATATTTTTAGTAGGTATAGGGCCTACAGGATATTCTTTCACTCCTCAGTATCAGTTGCACCGCGTCTTTGTTCATATAATAAATATATTTTCTCTGGCAAACGAGAGGTCCAAATCATGTCCAATATTTCGTAGTTGCAAAGGAGTAAAAGCTGGAAGTATGGATGAAAGTATTAAGTGTTGGTATGAGTTGACCAGTTGTGTAGAAGCATAATGAAGGCCCTCACTCAGACACATTTGCCTTAACTTCCTTCAATCGTACTTCCAGTCAACATAAATTGCCATAAACTTGACGCTGAATGTCTTTTAAGTGGGTCAGATTACACAAGGGGTGAGTTAGAGTGAGTTTCAGTGGTGTTAGGAGGAGTTAAGGCGAGGTAAGAAGCGGCCAGCACAAACACATACAGTATGTTCCTTCGTCAACCTGGAAAAACAAAAATAAAACGAAGGATTTCAAGATTTCTCCGTTTTCAGGCTTGTTCTGCGAGGACTCTAGGAAGCTGGAGAATGTAGAGGAAGCGTGTCTGTCTGTCTGTCTGTCTGTCTCTCTCTCTCTCTCTCTCTCTCTCTCTCTCTCTCTCTCTCTCTCTCTCTCTCTCTCTCAACACACACACACACCTCTGAATCACATACCCCCCCCACCCGAGGCTAGGTAACCCGTCCTGCCTTCCTTCCTTTCCTTCCTGCCCCTCCCAAACCAACACCGCACCCCGCCATCCCGGGCTATAACACGCCCATAGAGATTAGCCCAGTAATGAGGCAGCGTGCAAGATGATTTAAGGGACACATAATGGTAGCCTTATCTTGTGGGCGGCTGGGCGGGAGGCTGATGATGATGGTGGTGATGGTGGTGGTGGTAATGGTGGTGAAAATGGTAGTAGTGGTTGTAGCAGTAGTGATGGTGGAGTTGTGGTGATGGAAATAGTGATTGTGGTGGTGGTAATGGTAGTAATGGAGGTAGCGGTAGTGATAGTAGTAGTGGTTGTGGTGGTAGTGGTTGTGATAGTGGTGGTAGTGGGGGTCAAGTTCAGAGGCTTAGTTATAGTATCATCATTATCCACATCATTCATAATCTTCGTGTTGCATTATATATTTACAATCGATATCATCTTCTCCCTCCTCTTCATCATCATCATTATCATTATCATCATCATCATGCCACTTCTCCATCATCTAACTATCTCCACTCCCCTCTCCCCTACTACAGAGAAAACAGGGTTGGTGAAGGAGGGGATACAGCGATAAATATCAGTATAATGGAGTTTTGTCGCAGGCCTGTGGTAGGGGTCGAGGTCTGGCTGGCTGCAGGGGATAGCCAGAGTGTGCATTAATAAAGATCTCTCAGCCAGCCTGGAAAATATGAGGATGTGAGCGGAGACAGTGAGTAATGGGAACTACGTGGTAAGAGTTTAATAAGAAACGTCGTGAAATCAGAATAAACTACAACCGCTACGTATCAACAAAACACGAATAACGTAAGGCTGGAAAAAGATGATAAGTGGCGATATGGTTTGGGAATAAAGGAAGAAGATAGAGGTACCGTACTGTATATACGTGCATTTATAGGAGTTGGTTATAAGTACTAGTGCAAAATACCCAGTGAGATTAGGATGCATTATGAACGATGTACCGTGATATAGAGAAACAGAAGTGGAAATATGATTAATAACTCGGAATGGAACTCCCTTGAACGTGAACCTCAACAAACATCAAGTATTGTATAGTCTACGGATTGACAACTCATATTTCCCCTTTATACTTCTAACACTTTAATGAGGAACATCTTAAGGAGTGTATGGTGAGCCGTCAACACCATATATAGCCTCACCATCAACACCATATGTAACCTCACCATCAACACCATATGTAACCTCACCATCAGCCACCTTCACCCTCGTCTCGTTACTGCGGCGGTCACTATCACCTCGTAATCACCTCACCAGGGCAGACCGCCGCCATCTCAAGCTGCCATCATCACCACCACTGCCGCCGCCGCCGACGCCGCCCTTGCCACACGACAAGACTATAAAAACCATATCGGGGCCTTCTCTTGTGTGGAATGCCCGTCCAAGTCAGCACTCAATATTGTACTCGTATGTATGTACAGTTTCATTTCTCACACAGAACAACTTGAGTGCAACAACCTCTTACTGTACCACACTTATTAACATTTGTCTGACTAACCTAACCCTAAAAGACAAGACTCCCTGTGCCCAAAGGGGACAGTGTGTGTGTGTGTGTGTGTGTGTGTGTGTGTGTGTGTGTGTGTGTGTGTGTGTGTGTGTGTGTGTGTGTGTGTGTTGCCCTTATATAAGGATAATAGTTAATCCATTTAAAGAAAATGCATTCCTTTAAGAAACATGAGAGTCACTTGGACAGACACACAATAAATAAACCACGAGGGGCTCAAGTTAAGGAATAAAACTATGATGTTGGACAGACGCCCTCAAACTATGCCATGAAACACGTCCTCCAAGTATAGTAATGGTGGTTCTGCTTTGTGGGCACAACTTGGAGGAACCTTATTAGCAACCCCTCCTCAAAACACACACACTGACAACATCCATCACACACATGCATGGGAAGTTACACGACCCCACACGTCCCTCAAGTCAAATGAAAACGAAAAAAAAAAAATAATAATAAAAAAAAAAAGGACAAGAAAAAAAAAAGTTTGAGTGTATGAAATTATAATACTTAGTTAGCAGCGTATTATATTATGAAGAGCAGCGTGTAGAATGCAAGGAGGAGTGCATAATGTAACAAGTGTATTGGGTTACATAAGCTAACACGGTACAGGAGTCCAAATGGTGTAGCCTACCGTACAAGAAACCTTTTGAGCCCTTTTGAGGTTATCTTATGGTGATCTGATGGAGAGAGAGAGAGAGAGAGAGAGAGAGAGAGAGAGAGAGAGAGAGAGAGAGAGAGAGAGAGAGAGAGAGAGAGAGAGAGAGAGATGGATGGATGGAGAGACAGACAGACAGAGAGAGAGAATTTAGTTAGTGAGTTAGAATTAGTTACTAAAAAAAAAACAAGAAAAAAAAAAACACACACATACACAAAGGATGTTGTGGCGGCCTCTTACACTATGAAGGAAGGTATAGGGATATCAGGCATCTCACTGAGCATCTTACTACCCTTTCACCAGACCAGGCCAATTATCACCTTAAATTCACTTATAATTATTACCTTTTTCTTCTTGCATGTGTGTGGCAAAGTGAGTATGTATGTGACTGAGTGTGTGTGTGTGTGTGGCAGTGAGTGTGTGTGTGTGTGACTGAGTGTATGTGTGTTGGATAAGAGCAGTACTAAAGAGACACAGGAGGTTGAAATCAAAAGCCCTTTCCTCCCCCCTTGCAAGCACCGTGGAAGTGGATGCAATTTCACGGCAAAACCAAACACGCAACACTATGTACAGACACGATCAAAAGCCTTGAATTGATGCCAAAACAATGTACAGTCACGATCAAAATTTTTATGAGTATTTCTGATGAACCATTAGTACTGAGACCAACAGCTATATACATTGGAGTTATTTTTGTAGGTTGTTTCATTTGTAGGTGTTGCAGAATTATTGGACGTGGAGGTATTGTCAGCACATTTTCTTTGTTAATAGTTAGAGCTTCAGAACACAAATATATTAATGGTTGGATGATGCTATTGGTTTCGAAGTCATGAAGGCTGCATTCAGCAATAGTGGCCACGATGTAAATATCGGGTGTAGGAAATACGGAGATTATTTCAGGCGAGACAAGACAGAAAGAAAGGTGACCAGTGTACCGAGAACATTAGGATTATCGGTTTATTGGGAAAGTCTTTGACCCTGATACAATTTTACGGTTGGCCAGGTGGTCTTACAGTCACTATGTGGAATGTGTTCATTGTTCTCACCAACCACAGTACACTATTACCTTACACACTTCCTCTATATTATATATATATATATATATATAGTATATATATATATATATATATATATATATATATATATATATATATATATATATATATATATATATAAATTAAAGTGTATTAATATATAAAAACTTGGAAGTATGGCATTAATGACATAACACAATGCTACACAACAATGCAACGTATATTATTATATAGCAATTTTTTTTCCTCTTTATTGTAAGGTAACAAAACTATTCTGCAACGAAGGATACGCAACACAGCACAATAAATGCAACATAACAATGCAGCGCATTGCAGTAAAAGGTTTAATTGATGGCAATGCTCACCACAACATTTCCTAACCACTTTCCTCCCTAAGTCTGCCTTCCAAGCCTCGTGACCAAACCCTGACCCTCACATACCCCGTACGAGTTAATCAGGATTTTAGTGTCACAGGTTAATGTGCCCGTAAATTGGTGTTAGACGATCGATAAACCTGAGGCTTATCCCTTTCCTGCCTGAATAATATGCAATCTCTTAGAATTCAGATATGGAGAGCCTTTATGTATATCCCTTGACCTAGGTAACTAAAATATACCAAAGCATTCGTGGATAGTGAGGCTCGAAGGTAACCTATGTCAGCTTCACTAAGGGTTAGGTGTACTGTGTTGGTAAATCTGTAGCAAGTGATTCCTCCAAACTTTTCCACGCCACAGGACACCATTCTTTGTGTTCTGACATACTGAGGAGGAAGCAAGACACTCTAATGTACCAATAGATTTCTACCTCCTTGATCAACCTGGCGTGGGTTCTATTCACTGCCACAGCTGCTACTAACTAACACCTGGCTACAAATGTATAAACAAGGCCAACATTGATTGATACTTTCCCAGCCAGTAAAGTAAAGTAATAAGATAAGAGTAGTGAGTGAGAATCAGTGAACATCTGCTGCTCCTGACCAAGAATAAACCACACAAAATTACATACTGCAAAAAACAGCTATAATTAAGGGGGTGCGGAAGTAAGGGGACAGGCATTGATTGGGCTTGTAATGATTTTGGAGGAATCAGTTACTTAAAAATACAAATAGTAAATATAGAAATAAAAATAATAATAAAAATTAAAACAATAACAATAATAACACAAACACCCTTCCCCCAATCAAAGAATAAGTAAGAGTTTACCAAATATCTAATTAACGAGAGAGAGAGAGAGAAAAAAAAAAAGGATAGATAAACTTTGTTGGCACTGGTGTAAGAGGGAAGAGTAGCCTAGTGTTTTGTAGCCCTGACAATCACCTCTAGTCCTCAGTCAGTCTAAGAGATAAGTCATGCTGGTGTGGTTCTTATGTGACGTTGGTGACAGCCGATAATTATATGAAGTTGTGTTACCCGAGATGCTGAGTCAGGTAAATCATGAACACTAATGTATACAGGTTTGGTTGAAGCTTTGAACCAACCAACTACTTCCAATGCAGATCTATATTGTGCATTTATTTACTGTCTCTAGGTATTCGAAGCACACCTGGATACATATTAGTGCTCGTGACTGTACTCTCGCAATCTAAAATATGTATCCAGGTTTGCTTCGAATAGCTTAATCTAGTATTAAGAGAGTTCAAGCCATTATAAAACAGGATGAGCGTTGTAATTGTTCACTATAGTCTGTTCAAAACTTGTGTTCCGCTGGCCTCTTATGCTTAGATAGATAGAAATAGATAAATAGATAGATAGACAGATAAGAGATAGAAAGAAATAGAGACAGATAGAGATAGATATAAAGATATAGATAGAAATAGACAGATAGATAGAGAAAAATGGAACACAAGTTTTGAACAGGTTTTTTTTCGAAACTTCAATGAGACCTGGATACAAATTTTGGATTGCGAGTGTACAGACAAGGTGTGATTTGTTAAGAGGGTGCGAGAATAGGGGGACAGCTTGGGGGGGGTGCAGGAGTAGGGGGACAGGATTGGGAGGGGGGATTAGGGATGTGCGGAATAGGGGAAAGACGTTCTACCCCCCCCCCCCCCCAAACCCTTCCCTCTATACCCGCACTCCCCCCTCCCAAGCCTGTCCCCTATTCCCACACCCACTTAATCAATCATGAGAGTGAAATGAGGTTTGGCCAACAGGTGCGGCGTGAGTAATAATTCAGTAATATATAAAATCAAATTAATTCACTCGTACATTCATACGATAATTAATAAACGCATATATCAATCCTAGAATATATTTGTATCTGTCTATCTCTCCTTTTAGTCTTTGGTTTGCTTGCATTTTTAGCTACTCTATATAGGCTAGGTTGTTTTTATTTCTTTTCTAGTTCACCTTAACAAAGAGACGCATCCTAAAATTCAAATCGAATCCATTCTTCCTTGTCCCTCACGCACGCAATGTTCCGATCACGAGGATACACGCGAGGCGGTGCAAATACAATACCATAGCATTTGGTGTGTGTGTGTGTGTGTGTGTGTGTGTGTGTGATAAACTGGTCAGGTATGTACAGTTACCAAAATATGATTTGCAACAAATCCTAATGGAACTTTAACCATAGTAATATTCACAACTATTTGTAGGGACTATAAGCATGTAATATAGAAGGACAAACTATGCATATCCTTCTGTAGTACGTCCTTATGATCCCTACAAACAACTATGGACATTAATAAACTTAAATGTTCCATCAAAAGTAGTAGCAATTCATATTTTGGCAACTGTACATTTCAGTCTTGGGCAAAAAATTCATGATAATATATATTTTTATAGTGTTTGCATTTTCTGTTGTATTGGTCCAAGTTGGGTTGGTTGCAGCTTTGGAATTGCTGTGGTGTAGAAGTAGTGAATGCAACTGCGCAGTATTCGTCAGGTTGAGCAGCTTGGTTAGGCGTCACACTGACCACCTCCATCACCACATTATGTTTGTTCATGTCCTCAGCACTTACAAGACACAAAAGGGATCACAGCTTTCCTTACCTCAGAGTAATGTTGCTTGACCATAATAAATAAATAAAAAATAATTGTTTACAGTAAATCATTATAATTATACTACATTAAGTTTTGTTTAGGCTACCATGATAAAATGTAAAGTCGCCTTAATTTTCGGTAGATATATTGTAATCCAAGACAAATTACATAACACATTTACATAATTAAATACTTAACTGTAACTTATTAATACTCAAATGTCCGCGAAGGTTTCAAAGGTCACATTGCGTAGAAGGGAATCAGTCCACTTACATCGATACTTTTTTTTTTTTTTTTTTTTTTAACAGATCACCTCTTGGTTCCAAAGATCTTTATGAATAATATGTGGGTGGATTCTACCTGTCTGTGTGTCCGTCCACTCCACCCGGCAACTCCCACGCGTCACACACACACACACACACCTCTCCAGATTCGGACACACGACGCCACATATGGTTCGAGTGGTCTGTATCGAAGTGGTGTTTTATTCATGGGCAGCCTATAGGACAGGTGGACGTGTCTCATTGTGGAAGAACATCTGATGCCACACCAAACTTAAATGTCACACAAGGAGCTTCAACCCACCGACAGACCACTAGAGGGACGACATTCACTTACAAGGAAGTCGATAGATACTAACTAGACCGTAGATACTATAGTGTTGTTGTTGGTTGGTTAATCTGGTGGTGCATGTGATTTTTCCTCTCGTGTATTTCAAGCAACAGGGCACCATTGTATTTGTTGGTCTGGTTCTGTTTCCTGGCATACTTTGGAGGAATCAAGGCGTGTTACTAGAAAGGTTAAAAGTGTAATCTTCTGTCCATCATCTCTGTTTGTAATTGTAGTTTTAGTTTACAGATATAGGTTGTGGATATAAATAACACTTCATTATTTATTTGCATCCTGGTTTGCAGTCGAACTCTCCACCCACACGCCCACCCACACCCACATCTACCCACTCGTACAGCACCCACAAACCCACTACCACACCCACATCCACCCACCCACCTGTCCCAGTGTGTAGGAATGTAGTGCAGGTGAGGTGAGGTGTGGCAAACTCGCCTGGGGTCGTGTGTGTGTGTGTGTGTGTGTGCAGGAAAAAAGATATGAGACGGAGGGATACAGATATATAGGGAGAGAGAGAGAGAGAGAGAGAGAGAGAGAGAGAGAGAGAGAGAGAGAGAGAGAGAAAAGTTGTGTCGTGGGATGAAGGAAGGAGTGAAAAAAGGAGAAGAATGTGTTGGGATGAGGGAGAGTGATGTTTGAAGAGGAATAAGAGGGAACGGTGAGGGATAGAGGGATAAAGGGGAACAGAGAGGGAGGGAGAGAAGAATGGGGGATAAGAGGGAAAAAGGAGGGAGGGAGGGAGGGATGAGGGGAAAAGGGAGAGAAGGAGGAATGAGGAAAAAGGGAAGGACGAATGGGGGGATAAGAGGGAACAGGGAGGGAGGGAGGAATGAGGGGGTAGGAGGATAAAGGGATGGAGGGAGGGATGAGGGGGATTTTGAGGGGGGTGGGGGCGAGGGAGGTCCGGCGCCTGGCAGTCGTGAGGCCGCCCAGCTGGGATGATGTTGGGGGGTGGGGGTGGGGGTGTGGGTAGGAGAGGGCAACCTGCTGCTCTTCCTGATGCTACCTCCACCCCAGCCTGACCTCCACTCCACATCCCCCCCCTAACCTAGTCCACCTCTTACCCTCCTCTTTCTCCCCATCCTTCCCTCCACTCCACGTCCCCCCCCTAACCTAGTCCAACCTCTTACCCTCCTCTTTCTCCCCCCTTTCCACTCCCCCCCTCTCCCCTCTCTCAGCACACACTCCGACACTGAATCTCTCTCTCTCTCTCTCTCTCTCTCTCTCTCCAAATACCCCACGTCACCTCTCCCTCGCACCCCTCACCCCCTCTGTATCTTCACCTTCACCTCCCCAACTCCTCCATCAAAGATTAACCTCCAACAAGCCCTACATGCTCCAAACACACTACACATCACTCACTTTGCCTCACTTCTCACACCACACTTCCCTTTCACAATACAACCATCACATCCACCTTCCCTTTACTTCACTCCACATCACACAATCTGACACACACTTCACACCACACTCGTTACTCCACAATACAAGCACCACATCCACCTTCTTTTTACTTCACTCCACATCACACACCTTCCACAATACAAGCACCACATCCACCTTTTTTTTACTTCACTCCACATCACACACCTTCCACAATACAAGCAACCACATCCATCTACCTTCACTCTAATCTACTCAACACTATAACTTTTAAATACAGTCAGTGCCTTGCCTCTCTTTACATCACAAACCACCACAAACAACAACACCACCACCTTACCTTTTCAACACTTCACTTCTTGTCCACTCAGAATCATGCACCTTCACTTTGTCTCACCTACGTAGTATAATCTTTGTTAAGGGGAGAATATACTTTTGGTACATTAGTGTGCCTTGATTCCTCCAAAGTATGCCAGGAAACAAACAGGACCTGATTAACGAAGATAATGGAGGTTATGTTGTTGCTGGGAATAGTTTGGAGGAATCAATCTCTCTAAAAATGCCTAACCTATACCCTCCCCTTAAGGTATAACACCGTACATATAAAAGCTGTATATTCTGCTTTACCAACAAATCGTGCTTCCCTGCCTCTTTATAACTTCCCTACCAGTCCGCCATTCTATGCTGTTTTTTGTATGTATGTATTGTACCTATCTATCTACCCACCCACTTATCCATCTATCTATCTCTCTATCTACCTACCTACCCACTCCTCTATCTATCTATTTATCTATTTCCCCACACATCCATATTAATCTCTATATATCTATCTATCAACCCACTCATCTATTCACCTATCTATTTATCTATCTACCTCACAACCAACCTATCTATAAGTGCGTCTGTTTGTCCTGTCAGTCTGCTTGCTTGTCTCACCTTTGCTTCCTATTACCCACCTACTGCGTTGCTTGTCAGTTTGCTTGCCTGTTGCGTTGTGCGTGCAGGTGTACTTGAGTGTGAGTGAGCATGAGTGAGTTCTTGGGTTTGTGTGTGTGTGTGTGTGTGTGTGTGTGTGTGTGTGTGTGTGTTTACGACGACTGCAGGTGCTTGTGCATGCATGTGTGCGTGCCTGTTGATGTATGTGCATGTAGTCGTGCTTGTGTGCGCGTGTATATTCATGCCTCATGTGAGTGTATACGTGTATATTCATGCTTTCTGTGTGTGTGTGAGTGCGTTTGTGAGTGCGTGCGTGCCTGTGTGCGCGTGACCTCTGCCCCGGACCCCCACCATGCACCTGGGAGCCTCACACTCCTCACACGGCCAGTGGAGGTGAACCTGTATTTATAAAAGTATACTCCACTCGTAGGCAAAAATTGTATTCATAAGCAAAAATTGTATTCGTAAGTAAAAATTGTATTAATAAGCAAAAATTTATAATATACACTTCAACAACAGGAAAATCCTCTACAGCTTGAAAATAACATACGATCAACACGTTGACTTACTGTTAAAATGATACCACCATCATCTTTCTTCCTTACTACAAACTTCAGCCCATTCAAACGCAATGGGTCTGGTCATACCTCAGAGTCTCGAAGAAGGAAATTGGCCATACATGATTTGAGTTGAACCTGCATATGCGAGCGGCGGCGGCAGCGAAATTTTCCCGAATTCTTACAAAGTGTCCGACTGCATGGTGTTCCGGTGGCGAGAGACGCGTGTTGCTCCAGGACGTAACCCACATGATTAATTGGGCATAAACGTCTTGGGAACAGCGGCAGTAAAGGGTTATGCCGTCCCCCTCCTCCCCCTCCTCCTCACTTCCCCCCCATTCCCTTCTTCCTTTCCTTCTCTTCTTCCCCCCTTCCCTTCTTCCTTTCCTTCTCTTCTCCCCCCTTCCCTTCCTCCCTCCCTCCTTTAAGAATTCTTTCCGCTCTGGCTAGCAAACTAATTTTCTTATTTTCTCTCATTCCTTCCTCTTCGTTTTATCGGATTATTTGTTGTGTGTAATTGATGTGCTTTGTTTTTTTATCTTCGTTGTGAAGTATTTTTGAAGAAGAGGGGGTGAAGAGGATGGGGAAGAGGATGGGGGGAAGAGGAGGGGGGGAAGAGGAGGGGAGGAAGAAGGGGGGAAGAGGAGGGGAGGAAGAAGGGGGTAAGAGGGGGAGGAAGAGGAAAGGGAAGGAAGGGGTGGTGAGGGTAATGAATGAAAGGAAGAGAGGGAGGGGAATGGAGAAGTAAGTGCATGCAAGATTGATGAGGGGAATATGAATGAAAGAGTGAGAAGGCAGAGTGAGAAGGAGGAGAGAGGGAGAAGGAGAGGCAATAAGTGGGTACAGGTGGAGATGATGGGGCAGTGAGGGGAATAGTCGAGGGAAAGTTAATGAATGGAAGGGGAAAGAGAGACAGAGAGTAGAGAGAGATGGAGGGGGATGTGGTGTGAGAGAGAGAGAGAGAGAGAGAGAGAGAGAGAGAGAGAGAGAGAGAGAGAGAGAGAGAGGAGAGAGAGAGAGAGAACAGTTATAGAGTTAAAATGCCTCACCAAGTATGTCTGCTAAGTATGTCTGGCTCTCTCGGCTACAACGTCGTAATTCATAACACACCATCGAAGGCAGAGGCTCATGGCAAACTTTTATGAGCAATACTTGTAATAAATACTAAGTGAAAGCATATATGTATCATGTTCACAACCACACAAGTTACACTCCCATATATATATTTCTTTTTTCTTCAATTAACTGGCGAAAATGTACCGGCAGTTTCATTAGTTCATTGTTGTTGTTGTTTT
>JAWZYT010005715.1:0-28462 GCA_034508575.1 Petrolisthes manimaculis
GGGGATATTTCTCTTAGCCTCCCTTCTTTTATGGCAGCTGCTCTCTCCTCCTCCTCCTCCTCCTCCTCCTCCTCCTCCTCCTCCTCCTCCTCCTCCTCCTCCTCCTCCTCCTCCTCCTCCTCCTCCTCCTCCTCCTCCTCCTCCTCCTCCTCCTCCTCCTCCTCCTCCTCCTCCTCCTCCTCCTCCTTTTCTTGCTCTGCTTTCTTTTTTCTCGTGGCTATCTCTGTCTACAGTTTATTTATTTATTTTTTTTGTGAAGGCAATTAATCTTCCCTCATTTTTCTAATGTTGTAAATGGTCTTTTGCAGAATGTGTACACCTAGCATTATACTCGGTAACTTGTGTATGGTCATAATGTATACAGCCTATTTTTACACCTTTCATCTCTAAATAAATTCAACTAAATTATGTTTAAAATTTTCTTTGAGATTTTGTATCACTATTATCTATGATTCTGCCTTTTTTTTTTTTTTTTTTCCTTCTTAGTAAGATATATTTGTTTTTTGTTTTTCTTTTGGAGTTTCGAAGGTGGTGTTATGTTCACTCATTTAATCCATTTACTACCTCTGTTTGTTCTCTCTCTGGTACAATTTCTCTTCGTCACTCTCCACTTCCACATTTCTCTCCCTCTGTTCTCCTTCATCTCCCCTCTCCCTCTTTAGTCCTCCTGCAATCTCCCACCCTCTTCACCCTTCCGACCCTCTCCCTCTCCCTCGGCCTCTCCCATAAAACCTTGCATAATTAATTGTCGCCAAACTCTCCCTTGCAGTTGCACACGTAATCCAGACATTTACCATTCTTCTGTCACCTGCTTTGGGGGGGGGGGGGAGAGGGGACGGGGGGAGGGGGGGAAGAGGGGTGTCGGGTCATCCTCCTCTGTCTTTCTATACACCAAAATAATATCCTCGTCATATTAGAGCTGTTCTTTTCTCTTCAATCTAAAGAGGATAGATAATGGATTGTGAGTGAAGGGGAAGGGTCTACTGATTCCACCAACCTCTGCCAGGATGTACAGTACATATATATTTCATCTGCTCACAGGAGATCCGTTTTTTTTTAGTATAGTTTGGAGGAATTACAGTAGTAGTTTTCTAGTTTGCCGACAACAAATAGTCCGCTAATTCATGTTAAGTGTTTATCTAACTATCTATTCTCCTGACTATATATATATGTCTATCTATTTATCTAACTATCTCTGTCTCTATAACCAGTTATATTATTATTTACCTCACTCTCCCACTTCCTCATAAATTACTTCTTTGCCATGGATGCTTTACTGTACTTCCCTGACAGTGTTTCATTCACGATTTCGTACAATGAGTGTCAGTTGGGCCTCGTCATCCATCCATCCATTCATCCATTCCCCTCTTCTCCCTCCTCATTCACTTTTGTTTATATCCCTCCTTACCTCCTCTCCCCTCGATGGATGCTGCCTGTGACGCCCTCTCCCCTCTCCTATACCCTCTCTATTTACCTCATCTAATGTCCCCTCATCTCCAGCCTCCTAAAATAATGTCACCCACTATTAATATAATATTCTTTTCTTATCATCTGTGTTTATATTTTCTATACTCTTCTCTTCTTTCCATACTATAAGCTTCACCTTCTCCATACCTGCCCTTGCTCACTACAGATCCATTTACCTCCTTCATTGTATACGTCCCTTCCCTTCCCCTTCCTCCACTCAGTTTTCATGTTCCCGTATAGGTTAACTCGAATCGCTTCCATTACTATACCATGCATCAGTTGCCTTCCCTTTCCCTTCTCTGCAGATCATCTCTTGTCACCACTCTCCTCTTCTCTCCTCCTCCTCCTCCTCTTCCTCCCTCTCTTGTTTACACTTTCTTCTCATTATCCTTCCCTCTTCCACCTTCTTTCTCCTTTCCTCTCCTACTCTTTTCTCTCCTCTCCTACTCTTTGCTCTCCTCTCCTACTTTTCTCTCTCCTCTCCTACTTTTTGCTCTCCTCTCCTACTCTTTTCTCTCCTCTCCTACTCTTTTATCTCCTCTCCTACTCTTTGCTCTCCTCTCCTACTCTTCTCTCTCCTCTCCTACTCTTTTCTCTCCTCTCCTACTCTCTGCTTTCCTCTCCTACTCTTTGCTATCCTCTCCTACTCTTTGCTCTCCTCTCCTACTCTCTTCTCCCATCTTCTACTTTTTTCTCCCATCTCCTACTCTCTTTTCTCCTCTCCTACTCTTTTCTCCCATCTCCTACTTTTTTCTCTCCTCTCTTCTTCCACTCTTCTCCTCTCCTAGTCTTCTTCTCTATTCTCCAACTCTCTTCGTCTCTCTTTCTCCTTTAGTTTGTTATCTATATTATATTTTCCCCTCTATTCCCACATCGTCCCCACATCCACTCTCTTCCTTTCATTTCTCCCTTCCCCTTTCTCTTCTTCGCCTTTCTCCCTTCCCTGTATTTTCCCTTTCCCCCTTATCCTCCATTTCTTTCTTCTCCTTTTCCCCCTCTCTTCCTCCTCTTCTCTTCCCCAAGTTTCTTTCTTTACCTTTCCTCTAGTCAGTGCTTATTTTCTCTTCTCCTTCCTCTGTTCAGCTTTTCTATTCAGCTGCTTCTAACCCTCCTCCTTATTTTATGTTCTCTCTTCCTTTCTTTCTTTTCCTTTCTCTCTTTTCCTTTCTCTCTCTTCTTTTCTCTCTCTTCCTTTCTCTCCCTTCCTTTCTCTCTCTTCCTTTCTCTCTCTTCCTTTCTCTCCCTTCCTTTCTCTCCCTTCCTTTCTCTCCCTTCCTTTCTCTCTCTTCCTTTCTCTCTTCCTTTCTCTCTCTTCCTTTCTCTCTCTTCCTTTCTCTCCCTTCCTTTCTCTCTCTTCCTTTCTCTCCCTTCCTTTCTCTCTTCCTTTCAATCTCTTCCTTTCTCTCCCTTCCTTTCTCTCTTTTCCTTTGTCTCTCTTCCTTTGTCTCTCTTCCTTTCTCTCTCTTCCTTTCTCTCTCTTCCTTTCTCTCCCTTCCTCCCTTCTTTCTTACCCAATTTGTACTTTCACCATTTTCTTATCTTCACACACACAGCACAACTTACACACACAATACAACATAACACACACACACACACAGCACAATATACCCAAGCAATACAGCACAACACACACACAGCACAATATACACACATACACACACAAAGAGCACTATATACTCAAGCAACACTATCACATACACACACACACACAAACACACACACACACACACAAACACACACACACATATGTACACACACACACACACACACACACACACACGCACACACACACACACACACACACACACACACACACAAAACTCTTATCTCGTGGTGTTCTCTGCCCCACTCTGGCTTGCCACACACACACACACACACACAACTTTAGCACGACGGAAGAAGAAAAGTTGCCAAGAAGTAAAAAAAACACCAATGTAACTCTGAAAGCTCTTGTCGTTTTCCAGGAAGGACAACTAATTAGGGAAAACCACATTGTCCGTCCGGGGGTTAAGACGAGCACCCCCTTCCCTGCCCCACCCCTCATCCCAGTCCCCCATTCCACACCTACAACATCCCTCATTCCCTTCCTGGCACCCTCCCTCCCTCCCTCCCACACACACATATACAACCTCCCTCCCTCTCTTCCTCCCCTCCCACACACATACAACCTTCCTTCTTCCCTCCCTCCCTCCCTTCCTACCTCCCTTCCTTCCTCTCTCCCCACCTCTCTCCCTCCTCTCTCCCTCCTCTCCTCCTCCTCTCTCCCTCCTCTCCCCCTCCCCTCTCTCCCTCGCCGCTTTTATCCTAGCGGTTTGCATTTTCAGAAAATTATGTAGATAATGAATTAATACACAAATATATTTATAATAATTCTTTCCCTCACCGATGCAGTATGATAATAATAATAATAATAATGACGTCACAAAGAGATGAATATGACAGGTCCCTCCTACCTTCATATTCATTCCTCATCTTTTAAATCATCATCTTTGTCATTGTTTCTGTCTCCTTTAAATCATCATCATCTTTGCCACTTTTTCTGTCTCTTTTAAATCATCATCATCATCTTTGTCATTTTTTCTGTCATTTTTAAATCATCATCTTTGTCACTTTTTCTGTCTTTTAAATCATCATCATCATCACTTTTCTGTCTCTTTTAAATCATCATATTTGTCATTTTTTCTGTCTCTTTTAAATCATCATCATCTTTGTCACTTCTTCTGTCTCTTTTAAATCATCATCATCATCTTTGTCATTTTTTCTGTCATTTTTAAATCATCATCTTTGTCACTTTTTCTGTCTCTTTTAAATCATCATCTTTGTCACTTTTTCTGTCTCTTTTAAATCATCATCATCTTTGTCATTTTTTCTGTCTCTTGGCGCCACTTCTTTCTTTTATTTACTCAACTATTTTTTTTTCTTCTGGTGCGTCAGGTATTGTGTTGACTTTCATTTTCTTCTTTGGAAGGTTGCGTCAATAGGATTCTTGGTAGCCTTTCATGTGTGTGTGTGTGTGTGTGTGAAGAGGAGGAGTAGGAAGGGGAGGAGTAGGAGGGGGAGTATCCTTTTCACTCCTTTTTGCTTCATCTCCTTTCTAGTCTGCCTCATTCTGCCTGCCTCATTTTAGCCTTATCCTGCCTTATGTCTTTTGGTCCTTTCCACGTCATGTCATGTTTTTTCACTCATTTTTCATCATTATAATATTTTCTTTGCGGTATCTCTCATTATATTTTTCTTGCGTCATTTTTTCCACATGCTTTCTTTGATACTACCTATTTTTTTTTGCTTATTAACCAAAATTCTACCTTCACCATTTTCTTATTTGTATTTTGCCTCATTCTTTATGGGGCTTATTTTCATCTATCCTATATTCATTTTCCCCAAACTTCATTACCTGAATGATTTTGTTATCCTTATTATATTATTGTTGGGATAATCCTTCTCTATATTTTACTTCACTACCCTTCGCCGCTTCCTTTAGTTTATCTTCTTTTTTATTCCAACTCTGAACGCGGTTTGCTTTGGCTTAATCTTAAAGTTAACTACACAGAGTTTATTTTTTTTGTCTTATCCAGTCTGATCGGCTGACTCCTTGGGCTCGTATTATTTTTACTAGTTTGATTTAATTTTTTCCCTCGTCCTTCCTCCAAGCTTGATTCACTCCACCTTCACTTTATCTCACTCGGTGTGTCTAGTTTGGCAACGACTAGATTCCTCAACCCGGCAGTAGAATTTAGCAGGCCTTCCAACTCACTCCACTCACCCTTCCAATTGGTTTCATCCAGATTACTTGCTCACTTCACTTCACCACTTCACCCAGCCTTCCAACCTGCTACCTCAGATCTCCCGCCTTGCTTCACCCAGGATCCCTTCAAGCTTGTTTCATTGACTTTCCAACCTCCTTTGGCTGTCTATCGTCCTCCGGTATTCGAGATATACAACTGCCTCTTCCTGTTTCCTGGGCCCCTCTCTTATTTCTTCCCTATCCGCCTGTAGTATCCTGCCTCGGTCTAACTCATTTCCTTTCAGCCTCTCTCGTCCGCTTTTGGCTCTCATCCCAATCCACTTGTTCCAGTCTTCCTCGCCCTATATATACGTCAGTGTTTACATCTTGCTCCGCTTACCTCAACATGCCTCACACACACTATATCAAACCTGTACCCTGACTCATCCTTTTACAAATAGCCTTCACAAGACGTTTACACCTTATTTTCCTACTACCTAACCATGTCATATCGGGTTGTTCAATTTCCTCTATGTCTGACTCACACCATCTCAACTTTCGTGTACCAACCATGCATGTGTTACACTTACTAAACTTTGTCTATCTAAAGCCTGTTGGTCCACCCTGCCTCGGACTACCATACCCACCCTGCCTCTGTCTGTCTGTCTGTCTGTCTCTATACTCAGTCTGTAACACCAGCTGCCTCCACACTCCGACTCCTGACTAACCAAACTTTCCTTACCTAGTTCCAGCCGGTCTCAGCCTCAGCCATCCAAAGTTCCTCACCCCTATTTCTCCCTGCCTGACCAACTTGCCTCTACTTAACCATCCTCTCTCCAACCTCACATCTTGTCACACAGCCTCTTTACCATTTGTTGTTTTCTATAGGATTGGAAATAAGGTATCGTGTTTCCTGAGTTGTTAACCAGTTGTGTATAATAAAAAACTGAAAGTACCAATTAACTCTTGCATATATCTGTCTCTCCGTATATCTGTCTTTCTGTATCCATCTATCTATCTATATATCTACCTCTATGTATTTAGCTTTGTGTATGTCTGTCTCTGTTTCCATGACATTATCTATCTACTTCTATGAATTTAGCTTTCTGTCTGTCTGTCTGTATGTCTGTGTTCACGTAATTATATCTGTCTATATATTTATCCGTCTGTCTGTCTACCTACCTGACCACACCAAGGCCCAGTGCTAAGCCCGGTTGATCCCCTGACGGCATGCCCTCCCCTCCTGAGTTACGTCTCCGGCACGCATTACGCCCTCCCTTGATCCCACTCTCACCCTTGCTGGTTCTAAAGTATGCCTTGTTCCTGTTATCCCAAAGCCTCTCAGGGTACGGGGAACTCGCACACTCTTGCAGGAGAGACCAAGGCACTGAGATCGTATTAAGTTTAGTATTAAGTCAGGTTAGGATTTAATGGATGTCATGTACAGGGTCGAGATTATGTTGTGTCGGGTTTGGTCAGATGGAGATTAAATGATGGTATATTCGGATAGAGTAGATTAGATGAGGTTGAGTCACATCATGATAAAATAACCCACATTTAGTAATGGCAATGATGCAGTATTATTCGTTCATTATTCATTCAACTTTAGACGATTCTTTCAAAGACAAGCATCCGTGTCACTCAGAGACTAACTAACATCCGCTTCAATTACCCATAAACAACGACTCTATTTTTTACAGAACACGCTTAGACTAACAACAGACAATTTTTTTCAAATCTTCAACATGCATTGGCTAAGACCAGAGAGTGTGAGCGAGATCATCCTTGGTTAGGAAGCGGGGCGTCTCCTTCCTCTCCCTGTACCATTAGAGATTTTGGGGTAATGCTTTCCAAATCTTGTTAGCTGTAGTGTGCTGGTCGTCCTCGTAATTGCATAAGGCTTTCTCGTTACTGTAATTGACCTGCTGTTTTATTTTGCCAGGTATATGGGACCGGTTGCCGGGGGTTAGTCAGATGTGTGTGTGTGTGTGTGTGTGTGTGTGTGTGTGTGTGTGTGTGTGTGTGTGTGTGTGTGTGTTACTTTGAGACCGTTTGCAGTTTCCATATAGTCACGGTTGTATATATTTCCTTTCCTCTTGTCTTTCAATAACAGTATTTCTATTGATGGGTTGAGGGGAGTCAATATGTGTTTTCATTGAAAATCACTAAGACCTTTACACTGTACATCTTATAGACTGATGAGCTACTCGTAGTTCCTGGTTAGCCATTTTCATTTTATTCTATTCGAATGAAGAGACAGTCTAGTATTCATAATAATTATATTGTTGTTGCCTTGTATCATGAGGCCTGATTTGTAACCCTTGATTGGACATTTGATTATGTTTTCTGTCAACTAGTTGTACTATTAGGGATTTTCTGTTTTGGGATGTCATCAATCACGTATTAACTACAGTATATTATGAAAAGCCTATTCGAAGTTACATAAGAACCCTGTGGAGTGCGTGTTTGAGGGCGAGTGTTTGATGCATGCTATGATAACTGAAGGCATGTAAACAAAATAAATATGATCGTAATTAAGGAGTACAGCTGGCTTCAGGAAAGATTATATAGCTATCAAACGTTACTCCAGGCCCCCCCGCGCCCCATCGCAATCACAAAACATGACACTTACAGACTGAAAAGTATATAACGTAGAATATTCTGATAATGTCTCGTAAAAGTGGTATTATCTCCCTCGTCTCTACACCACACACACACACATCCGGAGACTGTCAAGGAACATTACAAAGTTGAGGTCCTTGTGTTATAATTATCCGTGGCTGTGTGTGTGGGTGACTCTATCGCTACTCTTACACACACAAACACTGCAGTAAATGAGGTGAGGTGATGAGAACAGTGTGGGAAAATATAGATAAGTGCTAAATTTTTGTTGAAGTGTGTTAAAGGGGAAACTCTATTGAAGGTGAATTGGTGGGATGATAATTCCTCCAACCTATGCCAGGAAATAAAAGACCTGATTACAATAAAAAAAAAAATCTATATTCGTTTCGTGGCACCTTTTGAAGGAATCAGTTTAGATAATCCTCCACATAATAGCACTAAACACAGATATCTATTACTAACAGGGGAGTCGTCAGTTTCCCCAGCATAATTTAGAGGAATCATAAAGCCCTCCCAATTTCCCCAAACGAGGTCCTCCTCTTTTAAGTGAGGTAAATGCGGAAAGATTACTAAATGCTGGAAGCGTGGCAAATTTGCTGACATAAATGGAGCACGTGTGGTATATTCGGTGTAATGAGGAAAATGACGGCAAATGAGGTGATGAGCGTTTATTGTGTGTGTGTGTGTGTGTGTGTGTGTGTGTGTGTGTGTGTGTGTGTGTGTGTGTGTGTGTGTGTGTGTGGCGTGTTGTGACCCTCTCATAATGAACCTGATCCTTGCTGCTTATTTATGTACAGTCGTAGAAAAAAAAGGGTCTTGCCTGTCTTTAAGGTGAGACTCTATTTAATGATGCAATTATGTGGCCACAACAAGGAGTAATTATTATAGACGTGTATTCGATATATATATTTTTTTTTTTGTAATAGGAGACTCATGTATTTATACAAAGTAAACACCACGTTCATTTTTTCATGGAGTATTGTTTTCGTTACTCTTAATTTACTGGCACCGAAACCCTTAATTCCAACCCTCTCTATCAAGAGTTTGCACCTCCCCTCTCTGTAGTTGGTTCATCATGTAGGTAAGGCAAAGCAGTATTGTATATACATATATAAACATAGGGGCTAAACAAATCGTATCCTTTCCATCGACAGAATTGAACCCTGATCCTTTCTGCTACTAGTGTCTGATAAACACCATCGATTTAAGTGAACTCCAACATGCTAAACTCAAATACATTGTGTCAAGGCAAGGTACAACAGATATACAGGAAAGCACACCATATATTCACCCATTCATAAGGCACACGTTCCTTTTGTTTCTAAACGATTTTAAAAATATTCGTTGTCGACAATAGTTCCTATACATTTCTATTGGAGTTCCCTTGCATCCCTTCTTACAAAGTGGAAAAGGAAAGAGGAGACGACACACATTCATCTTACTGCACCCACAGCTTTGTTATGGAGGAATCTGGTCCCAGTCTTACCAATCACCATCGTCTTTGGGAGTTCTTACAAACCCAGGAAGATATCAATGCTATTCCAACCTCATGTTTCTCCGTCTGCTCCTGTGTACCATTTCTAAAGGTGTAATGTTTATACGAATCAGTACCTGTGTGTGTATGTATGTGTGTATATGTGTGTGTGTGTGTGTGAGGGATAATACGCACGTGTATTGATAACCCAGACTTCGGTACGTACACAAAACCGGTGTGCATGATCGGGACACCCACACAAAAAAAAAAAGAAAAAAAAAAAGCGTATTATCTCGGTAGAGCACACTGCAGCTGTGAAAGGGATATATTATGCGTTTTAATAAAAAAGTGAATCGTGTTGCTACCGGGCTTGTCTGATACTCTCACACCACCACCATTGTATTTCATTTTGATACTGCCAGTGCCAATTTCGGAGGGTGTTGTCCAGGGTAAATATTTCCCTGTTTTGCTGTCAGTGCTGGTCATGTCTACCGGACTGCTTTTGTTAGGTATATGCATGTTGTACTTCCACTTCCCCCCTGTCCCCTCTCCCCTCTCCCCCCTCCCCCTTTCCCCCTGTCCCCTGTCCCCTCTCCCCCTTTCCCCCTGTCCCCTCTCCCCCTTTCCCCCTGTCCCCTTTCCCCCTGTCCCCTCTCCCCTCTCCCCCTGTCCCCTCTCCCCCTTTCCCCCTGTCCCCTCTCCCCCTTTCCCCCTGTCCCCTCTCCCCCTTTCCCCCTGTCCCCTCTGCCACTTCCCCCCTGTCCCCTTTCCCCTGTCCCCTTGTCCCCAGTCCCCTTTCCCCTCTCCCCCTCCTTCTCTCGTACTGTATACCTCGTATCTCACAGGCATTTTTCTCTGTTTCTCCCTATTTTAATCTTCTTTTAACCTCTCTCTCATTCCCTCTTATACTTAACCTCTGTGTTGCTGTCTCTGTTTTCGCTCTCTTAATCTGCCTCTCTCTGTGTGGTGTCCTGTTTGTCTCATGTTTTATTTCATTTTATCTTCCTCAATTTATTTATATATATATATATATATATATATATATATATATATATATATATATATATATATATATATATATATATATATATATATATATGTCACACCCTTTCTCACCCCTGTGTCTCTGTATGCGGTTTTTATTCGTGTGGCACTGAGTAAAAAATCTCTGGTCGTTCTCCCTTTTTCCCTTCCCCTCTTCTCCTTCCCCTCTTCTCCTTCCCCTCTTCTCCTTCCCCTTTTCTTTTCCCTCCTGTGTCCCTTCCTCTCGTGTTTCCTTCTCACTCCCTATCAGTCTATTTCCTTTTCCCTTTCATCACTTTAATCTGTCATTCGTCTTTCCTGTTTGTCTTCTATACACATTTAATTCCTCTCATGTTTTTCCTCACTGCCTCATTTCTATTCTCCCTTTCTCTCTAAATTCCTTTCATCTGTCTTTCCCTTCTTCTCAACTCACCCTCCCTTCCCTTCACCATCACTCCCCTTCCCTATCTCTCATCCTCCCCTCCTCCTTTCCATCTATTCCCCTCAATCCCCTTCCATATCTTTCATCCTCCCCTCCTCCTTTCCATCCCTTCCCCTCAATCCCCTTCCCTATCTCTCATCCTCCCCTCCTCCTTTCCATCTTTTCCTCTTTCCTTCGTTTACCCTTTCTCCTCTTGTCCTCCCCTTCCCCTCTTGCGCTTTCCACTTCCCTTCGCCCCATAGCGCAGGCGGAGAGAAAGTAACTCCGCTAACTTCTGTCATTGTACCTGCCATTAGTACGTGTGTTTGGCTTTGGTTATGAGCTGGTGGTTGTGGTCAGGTTGGTGGTAAGGATGATGATGATGATGGTGGTGGTGGTGGTGGTGGTAGTTGTTGTGGTGATGGTGGTGGTTGGTGGTGGTAATGATGGTAAGGACAGTAGTTGTTTGGGGTGATATTGAAGAGGGTGGTGGTAATATTTGTTGTTGTTGTTGTGGTGGTGGTGGTGGTGGTGGTAATATTTGTTGTTGTTGTGGTGGTGGTAAGGACAGTAGTTGTTGTTTGGGGTGACGATGAAAGTGCATGGTTGTGGTTTGATATATAGGGATGGCGGTGAAGGCTTGGTGGTGTTGCTTCTGGTAAGGTTGTGGTGAGGCTGGTGCTCGGAATAATGATGAAAAGATAGATGCTAGGTCCGGCTGTAGTTAATGGAGATGATGGTGTTAGTAGAGAGGGAGAGAGAGAGAGGTGGTGGTGGCGAGGAGACTTAATTAAGGCGACGGTATTGCATTTTCATTCCTCTCGTTTTATGCCCTTGTTGGTAGGTGGATGTAGGTTCAACGACACTCACACCCCCTGTCTCACACTCACTACAGCCCGACGGTCCTCCCAGCTCGACCTGCCACTGTGGGTCCTGTGAGGGCTGTGATCGTCCGGGCCTGAAGCGGAGGTACATTTGAACTTTGGCGTGTCGGGGAATCGTTACGCTAAAGGAAGGGACGGAGAGTGGAGAGGGAGGTGTGGAAGTGCTACAGTGATTAGGTGAAGACAGGGAATGGAATGGTAGGGGGAAGGGGGTTATAGGAAACGGTGCATGGTTAGTGACGGAAGATGTTATAGAAAAGAGTAGAATAAGAGACGGAGAGATAAATAGGAAAATGTAGGAGAAAGTAGAAAAGAGATATAGGAGGGTGTGACAGATAGGAAAAAGAAGGTAGAGGAGATTGGATCAGGAAGGAGTATGATGGCAGGTAAATGTGTGATACTAGCAGGTATAATTAGGGCAGTAAGAAGTTTGAACTGTTGGTGAGGAAGGGGGAGTAGGAAAGGGTTGGAGAGAGTAGAGAGAAAGTAAATGATAGATGAATAGATAGAGTGGACACGAGGATGGGGGGGGGGACGGATGGGAAAGCAGGAGAAGTGGGTGGGAAACAAAAAGGGAGAGGGAGTGACCATAAGGGCAGAGAGGGGCTTGTTATGATAGTGGCATCGGTGATACATAGTGATGACGGTATAGTGGTAAGGGTTATGGCAGTGCTCATGTCCGTCGTGTAAGTGATGTTGTACGATGATGGTGGTATTGGCACTCTTTATGGCACCTCTGATGAAGGTACCGTAATATAGGTCACGTTAGCAAAGGATGGGGGAGTGGGTGTACAAGAATAGGTAAAGTTTGAAGTGATCCCAAGCAACATTGTCCATTTCAGTGTTATAGAAGGGTTGATAAATAATGTGTGGTTTTATTATTGGCTCTTTTCCAGTCACTATTTACATACCTTTTTCCTTTTTAACCTAAATGTAGAATCGAGACCCTGAAAGGTATACCAACCATTTCAAGTTTGTCCAGACAGTAGTGGTGTTCTCAATAAAGAGGAAGAAAGTATAAGAAAGCTCCTTCAATATAGGTGGTGTTTGGGACACTATTTGAAGGACTCGCTAATCTCCAATTATCTGACAGCATCACGGGGTCCCTTAAATCTAACACAGGATCAGAGATTTTGCTAAACTTAGGCGTGTTATTGGTTATGTTAGCAAGACTTAAAACAAACACATAGTAATGGTGCATATAGTTTAGTACACTTTAAGGAGGGAAATTTTGTGTTGGTAAATCTAGAGCAACTGAATCCTCCAAACTTTTCCAAGCCGCAAAACACCATTATTTTTATTCATCTGGTCCTGTTTCCTGACATATTTTAGAGGAATCAAGGCACTCCAATGTACCAAAAACGAATTACCACCTTAACACGATTATCAGAAAGAATATGAAGGTCGCAATGATACGGTACAGTAGTAAGCGCAATGTATATAGAAAAACTAGGAATATAGGTAATACATTCTAGATGATTGTATACTACTGCATTCGTGTATATAGTTCCCCATGGACTATAGACACACATGACTGTGTTGTTGTTATTATTGTTGATGGTGATAACGTGGAATGGTTTGGTTTGGTTATCGACTCTCCCCTCACACCCACATATTCCCCTCAAACATCATGAATTTGTTGTTTTTATTTTTTTTGTTTTTACATGAGTACTATACTGTATATGTATGTATTTGCTGGAGTATATGTATGTGTATTTCGAGAGTAGTGTACAGTATGCACGAGCGCATGTGTGGGGATTGATGTATATATAATAATATATGTCGTGTGGATGTGTGTGTGCAAGCATGTATGTGTTTGTGTTTTTGCATGTGCCTTATCTGTGTGTGTGTGTGTCCGTGTGTCTCTCTGTGTCTGTGTGTCTCTCTGTGTCTGTGTCTGTGTGTCTCTCTTTGTCTGTGTCTGTGTGTCTCTCTTTGTCTGTGTCTGTGTGTCTCTCTTTGTCTGTGTCTGTGTGTCTCTCTTTGTCTGTGTCTGTGTGTCTCTCTTTGTCTGTGTCCGTGTGTCTCTCTTTGTCTGTGTCCGTGTGTGTGTGTGTGTGTATTAAAATGGAGTTCTATATAATTGTGGTGGTGGTAATTCTGCAGCCACTTGAAGCCGTTCTTTACTGATGGTCCGTTTGATCAGACCAATCACGCACGAACCACAATTAAAATGGAACTCCAACCCAATACTGACCGGCCGGGCTTGTAATGGCCATGTACGCGGCGTTGGTGGTGACAGGGCAGGAGAGGTGATGATGTGCAAGTGATGGTGGTGGTGATGGTGATGGTGGGGTTGATGGTAGTGGTGGTGGTGATAGTAGCAGTGGTAGTGGTGGTGGTGGTGATAGTAGCAGTGGTGGCAGGAGTGATAGTGGTGATGGTGGTGGTGGTGTGCAAGTGGTGGTGGTGGTGGTGGTGGTGGTGGTGGTGGTGGTGGTGATGGTGGCGTTGATGGTAGTGGTGGTGGTAGCAGTGGTGGTGGTGGTGATAGTAGTAGTGGTGGTGTGCAAGTGGTGGTGGTGGTGGTGATTATGGTGACAACAAAACTGATGGTGTTGGTAACGTTCACTTGGTGTCAGGAATGATGGTAATAGAGGTGTTGTCAGGAGATATGGCACATGGGAAATATTTGTAGTGACGCTGATAGTGGTGAGGATAGTGATGATAATATTGTAGTGGTGAACATAGGGATGGTGACAGAAGTGATATAGTTGTGGTGAGCATATATAGTAATAGTAGGGGTTACAGTGATAGTGATAGTAGGTGTCGGGAGTGATAGTGATGGTAGGTGTCGGAGTGATTGTGATAGTAGGTGTCGGAGTGATTGTGATAGTAGGTGTCGGAGTGATTGTGATAGTAGGGGTCGGAGTGATTGTGATAGTAGGGGTCGGAGTGATTGTGATAGTAGGTGTCGGGAGTGATAGTGATGGTAGAGGTCGGAGTGATTGTGATAGTAGGTGTCGGAGTGATTGTGATAGTAGGTGTCGGAGTGATTGTGATAGTAGGGGTCGGAGTGATTGTGATAGTAGGGGTCGGAGTGATAGTGATGGTAGGGGTCGAGTGATAGAGTAATTCCTGCGAGTGATATTGATGACCTAAAGTTCTAAAGGGACTGGTGTGGTATTAGTGTGTGTGTAGGCAGGAATGGCAATATTGGTGGTGGTGGTGGTAGTGTTAGTGGTGGTGGTGTTGGTGTTGGTAGTGTCAGAAGTGTCAGTGTGGTAATGCATGGTGATGGTAGTAGGTGTTGTCGATGTGGTACTGGTGATGGTGGTAGTGGTACTGTCACTGTGGTACTGGTGAAGGTGTTAGTAGTGTTAGGTGATGTAGCAGCTGTGTTGGTGACACTGTTAAATCTCGGGAAGTAATTTCTTACCGAGAATAGATGAAACTAAATACAGAAAAGCTCTCCTCTCATCCCATTGGAAAAGGAAATGAAGGAACAAGAGGCGTACGTACAATACGATAGTGCCTCAGGGGGAAAGCCTATACGGAAATTAATAAAGAAGAAAAAAGCTATCATGGAAATGTGTTATGATTTACTTCCCCATTTCATATATCATCTAAACTATCGTTATACTTCTGTATTAAAGGTGCCAGCGAGTGGCAGTCACTGGGACAGAGAATAGCACACACTGTGTGTATGAAACACAATTATAGCACACATCACAAGGATGATCCCTGTGATGCATGGCCCAGAAACCTCTCCACCCACCTGAGACCCGAGTCAGCTTCGGCTATGGCTGACTAAGCAGGAAGACCTCCGACAGCCAGCTCAAACCCCCCACCCCCTGCTCACAGGGGTGGTAACCTTTGGCATTTTTAACGTGTCCCGATCAAGGATCGAACGCTGGGCTACAGAATTGCAGCCACAGACTCTACCACTGTACTATATCGGAGTTCACATATTGAACACTTTTATGAGTAATAATATCAGTAAACAGGGACCTGAGGGAACTAAGGGACAGTACAGTGATGGACAGCAATATTGCTCTTCCTCTGTAGAGTTTTGGTCTGTATGAGTATACACAGCGACTTTGTTAATATCGGGATGTCGACAACACACAGTTGCAACTAATCAACTCTCCCTCGCCTTCACTTTCTGCCAACCTGTAACTGGCATCCCACTCTGTTAGTCGGTCATACATTCACACACACGCAAGAGCAGGAAGGTAGATAAGCAAGCACGAGGTTACAAGCACAACCCGCGTGCTAAAAAGAGAGCAATTTTGCAGCAGCTCACAGGTACAGTACACTCCTGGACACACCACAGGTAGACCCTTCACCTGACTTACCAAATACAGCTACATGCAGACTGTGACTTGTTAACATTTACACAGTTGTCAATACACTATCTAGAGGACCTTATGGAGAGCAATTCCAAAACTCCAAAATATATCACGAAACTGATCCCCTATTAGTATCATTGAGGTGATATGTTTCCTTTCATAGTTTAGACTTTAGAGGAATTACTAGCACTCCAGTTTACCCAAAAAAAGTTTTCCCCTTAGAATTACATCCAAACGACCATTAAACCCTATTTACGTATTCTTAAGACACCCATACTTGTCAAATAATGTAAATTGGAGTCTATTCCTATAATATTGAAGGGAGTCAGACAACATGAAAAGCTGCCTAAGTACCCAGTGAATAAAATGTTGCCTTAAATGATACCTTCATAATCAAGTGTGTCAGTAGAGGAGTGATGTAAGTAATAAATATTCTTCATTACTGTGCCAAACATATCGAGAAATAAGAAACCCAATATGCGGAATAGAGGAAGTACAGGTGCATGCACAATTTTAGCCTTTAAATCTTTTACGTATTTGGCGAGAGCTTCATTGCAAACAACCAATGACGCTAACACAGAGGAGGACAACAATACACAGACAATAATCAATAAAAACAATACTAGTCATATACATCCACGCAAAGTACTTTGACATTTCATACAATACACCACAGTCTGATGTTCTGAAGGCAACAGCAAATAAAGCCACACTCGTACTCCCACAGATAATATAGGCATGAGGACATACAGTACACAGTTTTACACACCTTGCAGACGTGTGTAAACAAACACCAACTTGTACACGTAAGCTCTGTGAGGCCGGCACAAGAGGTGGGATTGTTACTCCTGATATGGAACATGCTCACCACTACTTTAATTTCTCGCACTTTCACACACACACACACGCACACACACACACACACACACACACACACACACACACACACACACACACACACACATACACACACACACACACACACACACACACACACACACACACACACACACACACACACACACACACACGTACAGTTGCCCACACATGAATCTGGTACGTCTCGCTTCTTATTAGATACCTACAACAGGAAGAAAAGTTAGCAAAAGTTATAGTTTGTTGACAAGCAGACAGTACTAATGTTTTACTGTCTGACAATCAACTATCTACATTTTTTTTCACTTTCTTTTCTTTTGTAGCCACCTCACAAGTGACGAGCCATACCAGCTTCATGTGTGGGCAACTGTACGTTCATATATTTTCTTACACATGCAACCACAGTTAAAACATCAGTACCTACATGCACAGCAACACAGGCACATGCATGCATGCACGGCACACACACACATGGAAAATAATCTACGGTAACACTCGCAGAGAAAGAGGAAAATATAAATTTTTCATGTGTGTGTGTGTGTGTGTGTGTGTGCCTTTGTGGGTGTACAAGTGTGTTTATGTATGTGCGTTTGTGAGTTTTTGCGTGTTTTCGCTTGTGTGTATGCCTGTGAGTGTTTGTCTCACACAAACACATTCAGTCTCTCACACGCGCCTCCAGATTCCAGCCACACACACACACACACACACACACAAAATCATGCACAAACACCTCATGGGGATTGCTATCTCCTCTTCACTCCTTCTTTCTCTTGCATTCATCCCTTCTCCGTCTTTCATCTTTTTTTTCATTCTTTTGGGATCTTTACATTTAAGTCCAAGCACGTCCACCACTCTCCATCTTCGTTCCACCTTCACTTTCATTTCTCTCCTTCTGGTTATATTTCTTCTCTTACGGTTATTGCTATATTTTTTGTGTTATAGTGTCTTTCCGCAGCTTTTATTGGAATAGTGTGACTGTGTCGTTGTGGTGATGTTGTGGTGGGTATGTTGAGAATCACTTCATATCCCATATATTATCTGAAAGTTGAATGTATTTTGTGTGGGTAGTAGTGTGCTCTTTTACCCCTTTTCCGTTCTTTTCCTCACTTTCAGCAGAATATCAAGGGGAAGGGAAGTATAAGCGTCCAAACGACGCTTTGAACTTTGACCATTAATGCCCAAAGAATTAATTTTTCACATTATGATGTTCGTATAACTTTCTGAAACGCATATATTACATTATGTCCTGGAAGGGAGTTACCCAGTCACTGGAACATTATTATTTATGTACATACGTGTCAAGCAATGAATCCAGTATGGGTTACATTAGTAAGGGTTGACATCTGTCGTGGAAATACCATACTGTACATATGCTTGACCAGTTGACATTTATGCTATAAATATATTGTATGTGATGGCAATGTAATCATATGTTTCGTGCTTCACAGTTTTCTTCCTCCAGCTGTCCCATCTCTTCCCTGCTCTCTTCTGCCCTCCTTCAATTTTCTGGACTTTACTTCCCATCTCTTGTTATAAAATTTTCTATGCCAGATTTCTCTCCTATTTCGTCCAACTTTCTTTCCTTGTTTGCTTGTGGGGATTGTTCATAAATATTTTACAATCCTCATCAAAACGTTCGCATACAGGCAAAAGACAGGAATCATCCAAACATACACACAGCAAGCATAGGAATATATAGGTTGACAGAAGGGCACCACAAATATACAATACACACAAACAATTGCAAGCACATACATCCTCACACTGCGCGTGTTTCCATGGCACATGTAAACGCGACGTGTATCCACATTATGCACACCCATGAAAAGTCTAAGCACAGCGACGTAACTTCTGACAAAATTTTAGCAAACCAACATCACACACATATATTCCATATTCCGACGCTCCCTTAATTAAACTAGCAAAGCAAAGCACAGCCACGGATTTACAGATAGAGTTAGTAATAAGCCTTGTAATGTTGCACCATAAACATACACACACACACACAAACACACACACACACACACACACATATATATATATATATATATATATATATATATATATATATATATATATATATATATATATATATATATATATATATATTTATTTGTTTTGTGTGAATTTACATATATAAAATTTGCAATATGAATTTATTCTTGACATAAACCTCGTCACATGACACACATTGTGCGGTACAACCTTGTTTCTGTATCCTGGAATATCACAGGTGCAGATATACAGTTTATTAAAATTGTTTCTATTTCAATGGGAACCCACGTTAAATAATATAATTCCTTTGTATTAAAGTTGATGCATAGAGTCGTGTTTCTTGAGGACCTCTACTGTATTATATCGATCCCTTTTGATATCGACAATTTCATTTTTTTTTACAACCACACACAATTACTGAAAACCATTTTGTGTGATGCCTTAAGTTGATATTTTTTACAGTACTATTTTGTCATCCTTCTAGACATTAGATAGAAAGACACACTTATTGGAGTGACGTTGCATGCAATCAGTTGAAAACAAATTGAAGTCCTTTTATCCAAGCAGATAAATGGCTTCATGCGGACCAGATGCGTGTTTGCATGCCGACAACAATGAAGATAAGACTATGTAAAACCCGTGCTGCATAAACACACACACACAAACAAACACAAGCACACCAGCACAGCCACAGATATACATTCTCTCTCTCTCTCTCTCTCTCTCTCTCTCTCTCTCTCTCTCTCTCTCTCTCTCTCTCTCTCTCTCTCTCTCATGACCAGTATACCTCTCCGTTTTCCAAAGAGTAAGCTTCAAATTACAAGGGAAGCATTACAACCAAGTAGTATCCTGTATGAGGAAAAAAATGTTGACATCTCCTCTAGCTGTGGTTAACAAACACAGTGCCACCATATTAACACATTATCATGCCTTCCAACACACTAACATGCACCAAGGTAGGAACAGTCTAACAATAATGTAGTTTCTTGTGTATACATACATAGCACAAATACTCTTTCTACACATATACTTAATCTTTCTTAACACTTTTTGCTCACACATAATTCTCACACAAGAGGCGATTCACAGGCTCATCTTAATCATTTTCATACACTCAAATCTTTCAAACTTTCAAAGTAATCTGGAATTTTTCCCCTTCTCTTTCGAAAAAGTGTGGTATTGTCGACAAAATTGTACTAATGTTGAAGTCGCTTGTTATATGTTATAATTTGAGGGAAACATTAGCCACCAGTTCGTAGACATTATGGATCTCGTAAACAAATATAAGGTAACAAAAGATTAAAAGCTCCATGACACAACATTAGTTACGACGCACATCTAACCCGAACTTATCTACGTCGCATGTGGGAAGTAGTTGGTGTAAACGATTTGTAGTCATGCTTATCAACTACATGAGAATTATTAAGGAATGCTGCGACATGGAAGACAGTATACAGTTAACAGGCGTCTAATAAGGGTTGAAAGATATTTTATTTTGCCTCCAAACAGCTGATTACGTTTTTATTATTATAATCTGTAATGCTAGAGAATTTTAATGTCGCATGAAATTACCTTTTCTCCCAAAGATAAAGTCAGATAACCACAAGGGACTTTAGAATACATAAAAAGTTCATGACCCCAATATAAATTTGAAAGCAGAGACTGATCGTAAATAGATTTCGGTGTGTCTCCGTTCACTGTCCTTTGGTGTCTGAACGCCTGGACGTGAAGCCCGGCCTGGAAACTCAGTGGTCCGTACCTTAACACTGTTTACTGGACACAGCTGCCATGTGTCGCTTCCGCTTCCTTGTTTTTACTATATTAAGACGGAAGGTGTATGTAGTTAGGGGAAATCTTGTTCGAGAGAAAGATGCTGTGTTTGTTGACTCAAGGGAAATGAAAGAAAAATAAATATACGAGAGAATAAAATAAACTTATTGAAGTATATTACCTTACTATTACAAATATCTGTATTTGAACACTTTATGCAACAACATTATACCAACACGTTACTTCAGAAGAGTACACACATTGTTGAATTAATACAAGTCATTGTAACTGAAATAAAGCGACAATAGTTTTCTTTACGGAGACAAGGATGTGTGAGTGTATACAGTAATATACTTTGATATTTTGAACAGCATACATGTTTCAGTAGTATATAATTCACAAATGTTTAAATAGAATAGATGAAACTCCATCCTCTTTCCCAAGTACTGTAGGTGTTAACATGAGAACATAAGCACTTTTTATTCTTTACTTCCTCATTCTTTTGGTATCCTTTTCTTTCTCCTTTCGTTTTCCTCCTACTCTTACATTCATTCCTTGTCTGTTTGTTTCAGTATGACTCTCCGTTTGCATTTCATTTCATCGTTTCTTTCTGTTATATATTTGTATCTGTCACATATACATATTTTTCTCTAAATCTCATTTCTCATGCTTCCATCCATCTCAACGCCTCCATTATTTCTTTTCTCCTTTACTTCTTTATTTATCTTACCCCCTCGCCTCTTTGATCGCAGTTCCATTTCCACCCCTGTACGTACAGTCGGCAGCATATATTCACGTCCATCCCCCCCATGTATTATATTATAATTATATTATTATATTATGATCAGATAAAGTTACATTCTGAACCAGTTTCTATTTTAACAACATATATGATAAAATACCATGTGAGAAGTGTGTGTGTGTTATCTCTACATTTCAGTAGTGTTACATAACTTTAGGATCATACTTTTGCAGATGTAATGCAGCGAACCTATGCAGCCGACTGTAAACATGCTTTATCCAGATCAGAAAGACTTTTTTTTTTTTTTTATAATACTCCGATAAATGTTTCACCTCTGGCTATTGACCAAACAAAGCATTTACCCCGAAACCGAGGCTCAGTTTGCGGAATACACACCTACACGTATACACACCCACGCAAACACACACGCACACACACACACACACACACACACACACACACACACGGACGCTCATATGTCACGCCGCCTGTGTACGGTGCTGCCAGTTATAGAGATAGGGAAATGAAGCGATCCCATATTTTACTATTGGAATGGCTGCAGTGGGGTTGTGTTTTTACGTCCACTGGCCTTCATGGTTCAACACAAATATAAACAAACAGAGGCGAGTGCATCATCATGGGGGTCTTTCTTCACCCTCCCATTCGTGGTGTTGGAGTCAGGCAGGTTTAGAGGGTATTGTTTCACTTGTATTATTTTGGTGTTTATTCAAAGGAGCCTTGTCCTTTATCAATCCTTTCCTTCAACACGTAGTCTAGATTAACGTAGATAAACAGGTAACCTCGTAAAAGGCCACTATGGACCTCCTGTTGCCTGTACTTCCTTTGTATTCCTTTGTATTGTAAACACGGAACATTGTCGTAGGCGATAAAAGATGCATCGTTTGCTATTCGAGTCATGTGCTGCTAGTGGGAGTAAGATGTGCAAATAGGCACCTATATTCAGTTTAAGGAATAAAAACTGGGCATAAAATAAAAAACTGTGTGTAGAAAAGGTGTTGTTCACAAGAAACGACGACCACTTTACATCTTACTCCTCTTCTGACAATACGTGTGGAAGGTGGTGGGGGTGAGAGGTGATGTACTGTACTGTACCTTCCATTGTTTTGAGTATAGTTGAAGGTGTTTCTCCTCCTTCGAATTTTTATCTTTTGTTCTTGATATTTTTCAACTGATATTTCTTTATTCTTGCTTTTATGAAATTTTCTCTTTCTCGTTACAAGTTTAGTTGATACGCATTTATTATTGTTTATCTGGACACCTTTCTTTCACCCTCGTGTTTTATTGATGTGTACATAGATTTTTTTTTTTTTTTTTGCTAATATAGAATAGGAAACAAAAGGATCCATTCATATCCTGAATTTTCTACCACTGGTTGTGTGTCTCTCGTAGTAAAACTGACCAATCCATCTACAATTCTCTCCTTGTCGTCAAAATATTTTTTCCAGTTTCGTTATTGCGTTTCCACTTTCTCATGTTTCAGTTTATTTTTTCCATGTACTAGTAGTGAATTTCTAATAGTTTTATCTTGACCATTAATTTTTTTCTTGTACTGTAACATTTTCCTTGCTACCTTTTTTTTTTTTTCATTTCGCTCCATTTAATAATAATAACAACAACCATCTATTTCCATTCATAACCTGAACCTCAATTATCCTGTATTCTGTTACTCTATTTTTTTCTGTATTCTATATCTTTATTCTGCTACTTTATTTGTTTCGGTTTTCTTTATCTGTATTCTGTTACTCTAATTTTTCGGTTTTTATCTGAATTCTGCTACTTTAATTTTGTCGGTTTTTATCTGAATTTTGCTACTTTATTTTTTGGGTTTTCCTTACCTGTATTCTGCTACTCTAATTTTTTCGGTTTTTATCTGAATTCTGCTACTCTACTTTTTCGGTTTTCCTTACCTGTATTCTGCTACTCTACTTTCGTCGGTTTTTATCTGAATTCTGCTACTCTATTTTTTTCGTTTTTTATCTGAATTTTGCTACTCTAATTTTTGGGTTTTCTTTATCTGCCTCCCTGCCTGCCTTCCTTCCTCACTCTCTTCCATCACCCAGTGGCAGTTTTATCCCAGCACTTCTGTCCTCTTTTCCATTTCTGTGTCCCCCTCTCTCATCTACATACTCATTACTTTATACTTTGTCTCTTTCCCTATCTCTCTGTTTGTTTGTTTGTATGTTTGTTTGGATGGATGGTCTCTCTCTCTCTCTCTCATCGCGCACCCCCCCCCCCCTATACAATATTTTTATCCCCGTTTCCGTATGTACTGTTCACTTGTATTCTTCCTCCTCCTCCTTTCCACCCAATCCTCTTTTTATCATTGGTCCCTTTCTTTAAAAATGTGTTTCTAATTCGGTTTGCTAGGACTATTTTGATTTCTCTCGATTTACTCATTACCATCTTATTCCTCCAACCATCAACCTTACTGCCTTTAATTCTCTCTCTCTCTCTCTCTCTCTCTCTCTCTCTCTCTCTCTCTCTCTCTCTCTCTCTCTCTCTCTCTCTCTCTCTCTCTCTCTCTCTCTCTCTCTCTCTCTCTCTCTCTCTCTCTCTCTCTCTCTCTCTCTCTCTCTCTCTCTCTCTCTCTCTCTCTCTCTCTCTCTCTCTCTCTCTCTCTCTCTCTCTCTCTCTCTCTCGCACCCAAGGCACATTCACTCACCAGCAATCTTAATTTATATCTGTTTTCCCTCTCCTCTCCAGCCCCTCATTCACCCTGTACACTGTACGAAGAGGAGGAGGGGGTGGGGGAGGTAGGGGGTGTGGGGGTCTTGGCATTTTCTCTTCATACTATAATAAATATTTTGACCCTGCAGGAAAACTGACCTGAATGGGGATGGAGTGAAACAGGAGGAGAGGAGGGAAGGGAGGGAGAGGGAAGTCTAGAGAGCAATTCCTTGAGGGTAAAATGGAAAGAGAGATTGGAAAATGTATAGATAGGTAAGTAGATAGATTGATATAGAGATAGATAATTAGAGAGGTAGATTGGTTGATAATTATGTAGTAGGATGGATGGATAGATTGATTGATATAGAGATAGATAATTAGAAAGGCAGGTTGGTTGATCATTATGTAGTAGGATGGATGGATAGATTGATTGATAGATGAATAAATACATAAATGGATTTTGAGACTGACAGACAGAGTAGAGAGAAAGAAAACAATGGTGATGGAGGGAGACAAGAAAACAGGGATTTGGAAAAGGAGGGGCATTATCAGGAAAGAGAGAGAGAGAGAGAGAGAGAGAGAGAGAGAGAGAGAGAGAGAGAGAGAGAGAGAGAGAGGTGTAGATGTCAATGTGTGTTTGGGTGAATGGTCAGCATATTGGAAGGCATTGTGTAGGTTGTGTACGGTTAGGGGGAAAGAAATGGTGAAGAGGCGTCTGTGTGTGTGTGTTTGTTTGTTTGGGGAGGAGATGGGGGGGGGTATGTATGGGGAGATTTCGTGTGTGTGGGAGGGGGTTTCGTGTACGTGTGTTTGTTTGTGTTTCGTGTGTGTGTGTGTGGGGGGGGGTTCCGTGTACGTGTGTGTGTTTGTGTTTCGTGCACGTGTGTGTGTTTGTGTTTCGTGCACGTGTGTGTGTGTGTGTGTTTATGTACATTCCCGTCTATCCATTCTTTGGCACTCATAGCTAAGCCTTCAATAATCCATTAGACTAATCCTGGGAGCCAACACTTCCCCTGCCTTCCTCCGTATAAAGGCTGATGGCTGTGATATTTACATGTTGCCCGTGTATATATTTTCAGCACTATCCCCGATGGCTCTCAGAATGGTAGCCAGGTAATTCACTCCATGATAGGAATGCAGGATTATTTTCACGAGGGTGTATTTTGTTGACTGGAAAGCGACGGCCGTGTTTGACTGTGAAATTCCACGTTGATGTTATGTTATGTTATGTAATGTTATGCACTGTACAGTCGCCAACAAAAGAACTGTCTGTCCACACATCTGTCAAGTCATGAAGCTATTTAAATATAGTTAGTAAGCTTCTCTGTCTTGTGAACTGAATCGTCATAAAAGCTTATCAATATGTCCACTGGATAGGTTTATTTAGTATTATATTTCTCATCATCATCACAATCATAATTATTCACTCGCAGTTAGTGTTGGAAACATTGATTGTACACTCGTGATACATAATTTCTGACCAGAGTGTGAGGAACAGAAAGCTTCGAATCGCCTGGTATTGTTCATTTCCCCACCCAGTACACTTATAGAGGCTGAGTTTGAATGCAGGGTAGGCTATGTGTGGTGTCTACCATTCGTCTCTGATCAGGGATTACATATCATGAGTGTACATCATAGTAAAGAGTGTCTAACCATACGAATGTCTTGAAAAAAACCCAAAATAGAATAAATAAATAAAAGTTGTGTTTGTATTCGCTCTCTGAACCGTGTCAATAAGGGCCATTCCCAGATACTAGAACTTGCACCCCTCTCTATCTCTTTTGTAGGGGGTTAGAGGGAAGGAAGTTATTTGTCAAGCAGAGTTTATCGACTGGGGTTGTTGCCGTATATGTGTGTTGGAGTGCTTGTTTGGTTTTGGGCTTTGTGAATTTGTGTGTGCGGGTATGTCTGTGTGTGTGCGGGTATGTGTGTGAGTGCGGGTATGTCTGTGTTCGTGCGGGTATGTGTGTGAGTGCGGGTATGTCTGTGTAACTTGTACTGTATGTATTGTATGTATGTATGTATGTATGTGAGAGCGGGATGTGTGTGTGTTCATGTGTGTGAATATTATGTGTACGTATAATAATTATATATGTGGTAAGGCAACACCGCCGTGCATGCATCCGAGTGTGTGTATATACGTGTGAAAATCTGCTAGCTGCAAGAGTCACGTGTTTCTGTACAGTCGTTTATTTCTGGGTCAGGGGGAGATGGAAAGGATGAATGAATGTTTCCTATTTGTGACGGATCATAAAGTGCCCCGGGGGTCGACATCCCTCCTGTGCCGGGGCTGGAAAAGTGGACAAAACGGTATCAACAAAACTCATGTTGTTGGAGACCCGTATATTATAACTTATTACTGTGTATATTGATTGTAGGTGTCTGTGTGAACTTTGGTCCCTATTTTTCTGCATTAGGAGAGTGAAAAAAGAGTACAGTAGTTCGTTCATGTTATTAAGAAACGGCATTACAATTTTATTATTATAATTATTATTATTATTATTATTATTATTATTATTATTATTATTATTATTATTTTTGATGTTTTAACTATTATTATTAGTAGTAGTACGGTAGTAGTTGTACTTGTAGTTGTAGTAGAAGTAGTAGTTGTAGTAGTAGTAGTAATATTATAGTTTTTTTTATTAGTTTTTTTTTAAGGAATGTTCTTTCTTAGTTTTTGTTTGTGTTGTCTATTTGTTTGTGGAGGTGTTTGTGTGCCTGTCTTTAAGCTGGAGCAGAACCCAGTGGTCATATAACCCCTTTAGGTCGGCTTCCAGGGGATTTGCCGTTATGAAAGGTGTGTTGCTGGGTGTGCATGTATGAGGAAATGTGTGTGTGTGTGTGTGTGTTTTGTGTTCATGATTTGTGCTTAGGGTTGTACATGTGTGTGTTTGTGTGTGTGTGTTTTTCTCTCTCTCTCTATCTATCTATATCTATCTTTCTCTCTCTCTATCTATCTATCTATCTATCTATCTCTCACTCTCTCTCCTTTCACACATATACATACATACATACATATACACCAGTGCAGATCAAGTTACAACCAATTAATGACAGATATATTATGTACAAGACAAGGAAGATTTTAATCCACTACGTCCCGAGGTTAAAGAAAAAAAAAAAAAAAAAAAAAAGTCGCAAATCACTGTCCTAAGTGGTGCATCGGGTGACCCGTGAGATTAAATATTATGAACCCATTTTATAGACATTCTTACCCGTTTTTGAGCCATTTTTCGACTTTTTGCTACTTCTAGTATTGTTTTTTGTTTTACTTGATATCAGATGTATATATTATGTAGTGTACTCCTTACTCGTCCTTGTATCAGTTCTTAAAGGTGTGCGTTCATATAGTCATTTATCTATCCAGCTGTGGCGTTCTATCTCACTCGGGCTGCCATAATCTCTCTCCCCTCTGTTTGCTCTGGATCCTGCCACCGTAATGGCTTCCTTGTTTACGTTTGAATTAGGAGGAGCCTTTTTGGTCCAGGACATTTTTCCTCGGTATTATTGGTGTCATATATTGTTACGTTACTGTCAGTTACACACGTTATGAGACTGAGGTACAGGGTACGGCTCCTGTGCTCATCAATAATTCAATGTACACGTCCAGCTTAACCTTAGGCCCATAATGCATAGGTCAGTTGTTTAATGTACCTTATTCTGTTTATCCTATTTATAATTGAGCAGGTGTGTGTGTGTGTGTGTGTGTGTGTGTGTGTGTGTGTGTGTGTGTGTGTGTGTGTGTTGTTTGTTTATGGGCGTGTGCGTGCGCGCGAGCAAAATGACTGCCGATTAGTGTAAGTACAACATATAAGCCCCGTTAATGGTATGAAGTCTGTTCATAGTCATACGTGTTTATTTTATGAAGGGTCTCGTGTGTTGTAAGAGTGTTAACATGTTTTCCAACGATATACTCTTATATTTTTAGCTGTAAATGTTAGTGGCGCTTTTTTTTTTCCAAGCGGACTGTTAATGCCAAGGGACTGACTCTTCATCAAGTATGAAAGCTGTAATTGTTGTGGTTCCCGAATGTGTGCAACAAATGCAACATTAAAGCCTTAGTTAATATGTCGTGAAATATAAAGCCGAGAACCCATTTAATGTGACCCCGAGGACTAGCTACCTCAGAGTCAATAACCATAAGTTAAATGTTCCCTGTATTAAATGTTTTTATCAACTCCCTCTCCAGAGTTATGGCCATGATATTTGCCCAATTTATCAAGACTATTATATGTATTTTTTTTCCTAATGCATAAATGAAGGGGAACATGTTTTGTAGCGAGTGGAGTGGCTGTCTGTCCTAATGTAATGATGGCTGGCCCTGGGGTACTCTCCGTAATTGCTACAACCACAGTATACATATATATTTTTTGTATACATATATGTACAGAGCTGGGGGGTCGAGTGTTCAGGGCGCCCTTCATGCCATGTTCAGTAGAGGGGGAGGGGGGCTTGTGTATGTGTGTATGTGTGTGTATGAG
>JAWZYT010005716.1:0-12500 GCA_034508575.1 Petrolisthes manimaculis
GGAGGGAGGAGGGAGTACTTCAGGATGTAACGCCCAATCGACCTTCAAAAGCATTGGGCGGTAAAATTGTCTGTTCCCTTTACCACCTCCCCCTCTATACCTTCCTACTCTATGTGTCTGTTTTCCTCCTAGCTGTCTGTCCTCTTACTTACCTACCTACTTGCCTACTTACCTACTTACCTACCTCCTACTTGCCTGCCTACCTCCTACTTGCCTGCCTACCTCCTACTTGCCTACCTATCTACAGTACATACCCCCTACTTTCCTACCTATATACCTACTTACCTATACCTACCTACCTACCTACCTACCTACCTACCTACCTACCTACCTACCTATCTACCTATCTACCTATCTCCCTCCTACTTACCTCCCTCCCTCCTACTTCCCTCCCCTCCTCCCTCCCTCCTATATATGCCTGTGTGTGTGTCTCTGTGTGTCTCTTTGCATGCTTGAGGGCTATTCACACACACACACACACACACACACAGAAGCAGCTGAGGTGTGAAAGGTTTATTACACGGACCAACCTTTACGCTTCACACAAACATTACCTTCGTGCAAATCCTATATAGACGGTTCCTTTACGTAAACCTTCACTCAGCCTTATGTAAGATTTCAACTTTTTTTTTTTTTTTTTTTTGTAAACCTTCACCTTCACACATCCTTTATATAACTTTTAAAAATGTAACTCCCACACATCCATCCATCCCTATACACACACACACACACACACACACACACACACACACACACACACACACACACACACACACACACACACACACACACATTCACACACACACACACACAAACACAAACACCAAAGGGCACCCCAACCCCAACACCCCACCCACACACACGTAACCTTTCATATCCACTCTTAACATTTATCACCACTCAAATGTCCAGGTGAATTAAGTCGGTCACTACCACCAGTCACAAACTCTGCTGCTCTGACCCCATGTGTATTATTCAGGTGTTTGTGCTTCTCCCTCTGACGGAACTCATTATATATATATACACTCGACTAGAACCCAGAGAGAGCAATATGTCTTCATCAACAACCTGTACCTTATATTATTTATTATAGTCCATTTTCATTTATGAAGTGCGAGGTTGGATATATATTATCATGTTGAGTTAGTCTGAGTTGCAATTTTATATATTTATTTAATCTTCGACCTTAACACTTTATCATTTTAATTAAATAAAAAAGTTATTTCATTCTTTTATGAAATGCGAGGTTGTGTTTAATCATTACTTGGATCCTTTCCTTTGTATTTTTCTTTTATTTGTGAAATATATTTTTTTTTTATAATATATCATAGTTTTGTTTATTTCTGACGACAAGACAATAATGTTTCTCTCGTCTGAAGGTAACCGTTCTGACGTTCAGAAATTATTAACTCATAAATAGTAATTAGAGTCTTAGATAATAAACATAAATTAACCCCAGATGATGTATAAACTAACAAATATATAACTCAACTCTGTCTGTCATGAGTTGGCACTTTACCAACAAACATCACATAATAAAGTTTTATTAATTGTCTAGTCACGTTGTTGCGAGATCCTTAAGGGGGGGGGGGAGTGTAATGTTGGTAAATTTGGAGCAATTGAATTCTCTAATTAATTCCAAGCAACAGGCCACCACTATTTTTTATAATTCTGTCCTATTTTCTGGAGGACTCAAGGTATTCAAATGTATGGGACGTATAGCATCCCCTTACTTAAACCCATGATCCGTCTTACATCAAAGAAACGAAAACAATACATTTCTTGGGTGACCTTTCAATAGATCTGTGCTCCATTTCCTTGAGTCAGGTTAATTAAAGTGTGTCCTCCTTTATACAGCTGCTGGGCTTTGAAGTGCGTGTTAATATTGATTCTTGAAGTCTTAATAAAACAACACTGAGTCAAATAAAGTTTGTGTATGTACCGGTGCATCATCTAAGACTTTTGTGGTGTATGTGTTGTTTGAGGTATAGTCCTGTATGGGGTCAGGGGGATATTATTGCCTACAAATTTGTGGGCATGTGGGCAATACAGTATTTTAATTAAGGGTTTTGCGCCATTTCGTACCCGAGCTACTCCCTTTCCTCTCTTAAACTGTTCACCCTTTTCTTCTTTTTCCTTCGTACTTGATTTCCCTCCACCGTCTCCTTCCCCTCTCTTGTGATAATGTTAAGGTTCTTCTGGTATAGCACAGTCCGCCTCCTTTATATATATTTTTTATTCATTCCTTCGTACAAGAAAAAAAAAATCTGGTCTATGTTTGTATATATTTCAAAAGTAATGGTAGTTATCCGTAGCTTAAGGGTTTACAAATACAAACCAACAAACGTTTACCTGTTCGCTTGCCAGCCTTCGTAATCTCTTTTCTACACTTTACAACCAACCGTGTTTCCACCACAACCGTGATATTCCCTCATGGACCACCAACTGTAAATTCCGTATGAGCTGTAAATCTCCCATCAAAAGTGATTTCCCCTCCCAGTCATTGCTCAACATCAGAGTGTACAGCCACCACAAACACCACATATTTACATAGCGTAGGTACCGTAGTAGTACAGAATGACAGAACAGCATGAGTAGCATATATATATATATATATATATATATATATATATATATATATATATATATATATATATATATATATATATATATATATATATATATATATATATATATATATATATATATATATATATTATTAACACAGGTTCCCCAGTGGTCCGAGATATAGATTGCATTGCAGTATAAACTAGTGGTTTTTTTTAGGTTATCTCAGCAAGTATATAAACTTTAAATACCAGTATCTATAGATCTCGAGTAACGAATATGAAAGTATGATTAAGGCGTCAAAAATAGAATAATGATCACCGAGAGAAAGTCACATTAAGTCTTAATATCAACCTTATGAAGTTAGTGATGTCAAAGAACTGGAAGCAAATGATCCCTTCAAACTTAATAATGTATAGTTCATCAGCAACTATTGGCCTAACGATCCTCTATTGTGTTAAAGATGAATACAAGCCTACAGTTCTTCATACTAAATATCATTCTTGACTTTTATATGTGCTCGTCAAAGGTCAGTGAATGTGTGTGTGTGTGTGTGTGTGTGTGTGTGTGTGTGTGTGTGTGTGTGTGTGTGTGTGTGTGTGTGTGTGTGTGTGTGTGTGTGTGTGTGTGTGTGTGTGTGTGTGTGTGCATTAAATTTTGTATGTGCATGCTGTGAGTTTGTACGTACGTTGTGTGTTTCCAAGGTGTATGAATTATGCTTGCGTGTGTGAATATGTGAGTTTTGTTGGGAAAAGTGTGTGTATTCGTGTGTGTGTAATGAATGCAGTCTTCGTGAAATAGAGTGTGTTAGTATGCAGAAAACATGTTAAGAATGTTCAAACCTTATGTGAGTGTGTGTTGTGATGCTGGTTTTCAAATGTTGCGTGTGTTGAGTGGGGTTGCGTGTGTTGGTAGGGGTTGCGTGAGTGAGTGAGTGAGTGCGTGTGTGTGGTCTATTAGTGTGAAACGGTAGTGGGTGGTGGTGAGACTTTCTATGTGAAGAAATAATTTTGTTTGTTGGTGACGGGGTGGGGCACATTATGAAGAACTCTTGAGTGCATATATACAGTGTTGCGTGCGTTTATATATGTGTGTATGTGTGTGTGTGTGTGTGTGTGTGTGTGTGTGTGTGTGTGTGTGTGTGTGAGAAAGAGAGAAAGAAAAAGAGAGAGAGAGAGAGAGAGAGAGAGAGAGAGAGAGAGAGAGTGCATGTATTCATTATGATACGTTCAGTAGACTTGGTACATCACTATCGCTCAGAGATTCGGTAATATTTCAATGAACTGATTTCACCAGTATTATACCCGGAAGAATCAGCTGTACTTTATTGTTTATACTCAATAATAGTTTTCCTGTCATAGTCTGGAGGAATCAGTAGCTTTTTTTTTTTATTTATATATTTACGGGGAAGGTGAAACTTTGGGCATTAATATTGTAGTCGAGATAATTTTTAGTCATATTTATCTCGATCCTACGTCCTCAGGTTATTAAATTTGTTCCGTATTATAATTGTTGGATGTCGGAGGAAAAGTTTGTATGTATGTTGGAGCCAGGACGACCTTGATGCCTCGCCCTGACCCCTGACCTTCCTATCTACCCAGACCATCATCATCACCACCACCACAACTTATAATACTGTACACCAATAGAGCATCGTCATAATTACTTGCAGGAAGGAAGTTGCTGTGTGTGTGTGTGTGTGTGTGTGTGTGTGTGTGTGTGTGTGTGTGTGTGTGTGTGTGTGTGTGTGTGTGTGTGTGTGTGTGTGTGTGTGTGTGCGCCTATTTTCTTGCTTATTGTGTGTGTGCGCCTAATATTCTCTCTTTGTTAGCTTGGCGCGTATGTGTGTGTGTGTGTGTGTGTGTGTGTGTTCGTAGGTGCGTCTTTGTATGTATATGATCATAGCATGTGTGTGTGTGTACCTTAGTGTGTCTGTCTGTGCATACGTGTGTGTGTGTGTGTGTGTGAGTGTGTGTTTGTGTGTGTGTGTGTGTGTGTGTGTGTGTGCAAATTGTATACTTAGTGCGAGAAAATAATATGTAGTTATTTTCTGAATTATAGACCAAGAACAAGCATCGGGCGCCTGGCTGTTCCATTTTCAGAATATTTGAGAGAACAAGTAAGAGTTCATAAGACCTCAGAAGTATAATATGTTTCATTGAACAGAATGCAGTTCCTCTTTTCATAGACATAAGTTATTATTATTGTTGTTGTTATTATTATTGTTATTATTATTATTGTTGTTGTTATCATTATTATTGTTATTATTATTATTATTGTTATCATTATTATTATTGTTGAAAGATAGGCACAAAAAAATGATAAAAATTAAAATGTTGGAGTAATGATGAGATGGCTGACAATTTACGTGCGATATAAGTTTTTTTTTTTCAGTTCGAGTCTCTTAAGGTCATCGCCTTTTTTTCGCGCAGAGCAACATATATTCTTCATCTTTTTCAAATTTTATCTGGAAACAATCATGATTTTGCAGTATCTCTGAGGTTTACGTTCAGTTGATCTCAATTCTCTTGCGTTAAATCCTCAAAACTTTCTAATGTCATCAACCTGAGTTAAGGTTAAGGAGACGCTCATCAATCCACTCATTTACAAACATTATTGACGATTGATAATATTACATTTGTTGTTGTTGTTGTTTTTGTTGTTGTCGCAAGTAACAGAGAGAGACAAAAACTTCCAGGCAGGCAGTGACAGTCAACACGGTAAAGGTACGACAGGTAATAATTAGGTTTGTCTCTCGCTGCGACCACCACCAACAAAAGGAAGCACACTCACTAACTTACTGATGCCCAGGAAAATGTTCCAGTTATTAGAAAGTATAGATATCGACAATGATGTTTCCCCGTGTTAGTGATTCTCTCTCCGACACACACACACAAACACACACGCACACACACACGCACACGCAATCCTGCAACACACACTCCTACCACACACACACTCCTGCCACACACACTCCTACCACACACACACACACACACACACACACACACACACACACACACACACACACACACACACACACACACACACACTCTCACACACACACACAATACTGCCACAGCATTCCCATTACCATTAGTGTTCTCTCCTATTACTTCTGCCTTCCTTTTCCTTCCCCTACATATCAACTTCATTAACAATAAGCGCTGCCATTTTTTCACTTTATCCTCCTCCTCCTCCTCCTCCTCCTCCTCCTCCTCCTCCTCCTCCTCCTCCTCCTCCTCCTTCCAGTTGCACTATGTTCCTCATCTTCCTTCCTTTTGCACGTTTTTTCTCTTATTTCTTCTTCCGTTTACCTCTATTTTCTTCTTCTTCTTCCTCCTCCTTCCTTTGGCACTTTTTTCCTCCTCCATTTCTTTCCGTTTACACTTTTTTTCCTCCTTCTCTTCCCCTTCCTCCTCGTCACAGCAGCAGGGGTGACCACGTTGACCATAAAGGTGTCGTCACTCAGAGCTTTATTCCTTCCCACTTCAGTCCATAACACTTCCTTTTTCATCTATTTTATATTCTCATCCAGCCACATCCCTTACATACTGAACTGAAGCCAAATGATTCATCCAAGCTATACTACAAAACAGATCACCTACGAGGACAAGAGAAGTATAGACTGTTTCCTAAAGCACTGTCTGAAAGAATTATTATCTCTGCAATTCCTCGTTTCCGCCTGCTTACCTTAAGAGATCTTTAATCACCTAAATATTTCCATGTGCTGGAGAGAAAGTGAGAAGGTGAGAGAGGGAGAGAAGGTATTTTAATCAACATGAAGGTGAGAGAGGTAGAGAAAGTATTTTAATCAACATGAAGGTGAGAGAGGTAGAGAAGGTACTGTATTTTATTCAACATGAAAGTGAGAGAGGTAGAGAAGGTACTGTATTTTATTCAACATTAAGGAAGGTGAGAGAGGTAGAGCAGGTATTTTATTCATATGTTGTAACTCCACAGTCAACCACACAATGTCGTGATGGCCTCCCGCAACAAAACTCTTCTCTACACAAACCTTGCACCTCCGGGCCTCGTTAATCCATCCCCCTTCCCCTCACCTACACTGTTACCAGGTGAATGTGTCGCTTGTACCATCATAGGTAGGAGTTGTAGGTTAATGAGGGACCGTGTGAGGAAGACTTAGGGGCCCGAGGTTGAAGCTCCATAAAGAAATATATACGTGAATGTAAAATAGAGTGTCATGAAAATCTATGGCTCCACTTCCTATCTTTAAACTCTTGACAATATGACAATATAAAAAAGCCATGTATACACACTTTTCAACATACTTAAAATGTATTCAGTGTTAATGTAATACTGATTGGAACCAGGAAGGACGACGTTTTGCAGGTAACTGTACAGTACATTGGGTATGTTATGTTTAGTTACACATTCTGCCCGAAATGATGTGAGGCGATGGACGAAATAGTTGAATTTTGCTTCGAGATAACAAGAATCACAGCCCTCATTTTCACAACCACCAAACCCCTACTAATCCTACCTGATTGTTTTTGTGTGGTTGTGTGTGTGTTTTTTTTTTTTTTTTTTTTTACTATAGTTCCCAAGAGACTTTTGTATGTTTAGTGTAAAGTGAAAATGACACCGCAAAAAAGTCAAGTGCTTACAGTAACTTGCGGTGATAAAGGATACGACTTAAGAATCTGAGTAATTGAAAAGTACTCTTAGTAAAACCTATAAAAAAGAAAATAGAAAATGTCCAATCCACACAGTGTACAGATCATTATTTCACCACGTACGAAAACATTCAACAACAAACACGGTCTATATATACTGTATAAGGATCTGGCGGCCTCACCCTATAACTACTGAATCAAAGCGAGTCGTACTGTTCACTACAACAACAAAAAACAACAACAACAACAACAACGAAATACACAAACACCCGGGGACCCTCTTTCCGGCAAGTTGGTTGGTTCAGGTATGTCATTAATATTTTTCTGGTATGTTATTATTGTTTTTTTACGGTGCATGTAGAGTAGCTGCGAGCGGCGTGATTTTACACTATTAAAAATCCCCTCCGGTGGAAAAGTATTTCTTAAGCGCGTGCACAGAGTCATTTCAAGATCAATTTCGTGGGTGAAACACTATGTGACGCCACCATCATGAGCCAGTGAAAGGCAGTGTGTGTGTGTGTGTGTGTGTGTGTGTGTTGGGCTGGGGGGTGGGGGATGGGGGGGTTAGGTGCTAGTTTGTGTGTGGGTGCTAGTTTGTATGTGGGGGGTGTTTTTTCTTTTCTTGTTAACTTGAGATCGTGTGTGCTAGCTTGGATGTTTTTTTTTTTTTTTAATATGTGCTAATGTGTTTATGTTAAAAAGTGTGTTTTTGTGTGCGCATTAATTTTTGCGTGTGTTCCGTGTGTCTTGAGTTTTTACGTGTGTGTGTGTGTGTGTGTGTTAACGTTAGTGAGGAGTAAGTGTACATTTATTTGTGTGTCAACATTTGTGTTTGTACATGTGTGGACATGAGAGCGTTTACGTGTATGTGGCCATGCATACCTATGCATATTTATGTTGAACTGTGTGTGTGTTCGCCTGCAATGAGCATAAACACTGCCTGTACGTTTAGTGTGCGTGTATGTGTGGTAGTAGGAGTATGTGTGTGCATGTATGTGTACTAGTAAGAGTATGTGTGTGCGTGTAGGCTCGTGGCGTAAATTAAGGTAAGTGTGGGAATGGGTGAGCAAGAGGTGTCTTAGAGTCACGCAACACAGGCGTCCTACTCCTCCTGCTCATGTCACTTGATGGTAATTACTACTGTCACCTTCATCTCACTTTTGAAATCGTAATAATTTACACACACCCCTTCACTTTAAGCTCTAAGTAATATCACTTAGTATCATCTATTTGTGTCCTTTTAAATTTACGATGGTCACTTTCACTTCATATTTGTATTACACTCTCTCTCAGCTAACTATCTTTATGGGGGCATTCTGTTGTGGGCTAAATGTTTTGGTTAATGATTCCTATAAACAATGTTATGGCTATCCGTATATTTTAACTACAATAAATTAGAGGATTCATTTGCCTGTCAATTCCTTCATAACATATTATTCCATGATTTACTTCTTATTGTTCATTTTATTCCCCTTTACTTCACATCTCCTATTATAAGATTTACACACACACACACATTGGCTGCTCACTCTCTAGAGTCTAGATGTTAATTTCTATAATAAGGTAAGCTAACTTTATTAACTTGTAACACTCAAAGCATAACATGACTTTCTCTTCCACACCTGCCATCACAGCCAGCAACACCATCATCACCACTATCACCACCCTCATCATAATTACCACTATTAATCACCACCAACACCATTTCTAATAGCACCATCTTTACCACCTTTATCACCATCACTCCCTACCCCGTTCACCATCATCACCATTATCACCAACCAAATCACCGCCGTCATTACACTATCCACATCATCATTATACCACCACCACCAACATTATCATCACCAACATACCCACTACCACTCACTGTCACGCCAACCATCATCACCAACACCACCTTAGGGAATGTAGGGATATTCTAAGTGAACTAAACAGTGGGTTAGTGATTCCTCAAAGCTGTAGGCCAGGAAAGAGACGAGAACCTCAATACATAAGCAAGGGAATGTTTCAGGAAAGAGACGAGAACCTCAATACATAAGCAAGGGAATGTTGTGTAGTCAGGTAGAATGAGAAGCATGATATTTTGGCCATAACTGAATGCCCCATTGAGCAAATAACAAAATTACTAGAAAAAGTACAACTGGATGGAATAGTTCAGATAGCTTCCTTGCCATTCGAAGCGCTTAAAACTTCTAGAATTATAAAAATAATGCCCTTCCGAGTTCAGGGATCTCGTAAGTTTATAACCAAATTGAGGAGTCCCCTTCGTTTTATTTGCTACACTATGAATGATGAATCTCAGAGTTTACTACCAGACGGAGAAGAGTGGAGATGGGAGCTTTGACCGTGACTGAAATTTACTCCAGACTAACTGAATAACAAATCTACCAAGAGAATGAAGGTTATTGGTAAGGCCACGGTTCGGTGCATGGAGATGAAAGGTCTATTACACTAGCATCTAATTCTGTCATCCTTATTCCTCTACCCTTCGTTCCAGGGTCATATTTACTCAACGCCAAACGTGCGTGTGTCATACAAACATGTTGGAGGACAGAGGAAGCCTCAGGATAAACAAAGAACGGAGGAAAATGTGCCAGAGTGATACCCGCTTAACACACCAGACAGCTGTAAACAAACCCTTCCTTCCCCACTACCTTAGTCACTTTCAACACACAGGGGGCCTATAGCCTTGGGTCTTGAGAATAACCTTGTGATGAATATGGAGGATGGTGTGTGTGGTGTGTGTGTGTGTGTGTGTGTGTGTGTGTGTGTGTGTGTGTGTGTGTGTGTGTGTGTGTGTGTGTGTGTGTGTGTGTGTGTGTGTGTGCATTAAAAGTATACGAAGGCATCACTTATCCTGGTCTTCACTGAAAACACACCAGTACTTATAAGAATCATGTGCAGGAAAAATCATGGGTTTGGCGATAACCATGTCTTTATGATAGTTCTGCTTTGCATGTCAAATGGAAGACTAGCATTAACAAAGTCATTATTTCGTAGCTTTCAAAACGGCTGACGTCACACCATCAAAACTTCACAATATATTACACGAAAATTCCCGTTCACCAAGGAATAAAAACAAGTCGCGAAAGTGTGGTACGTATTCGTGAGGTATAACCCAATAGAATAATTCAATACTGTACACAAGTAGATTAATCATAAGTGAGCCATTGGGGTGTCAAGGGGATACATACTTACCTACCTACCTACCTAACTAGCCTGAGTGAGTTACCGCCCAGAGTGAATCAAAGGCAACAACTGGACGTGGACTGATGAGGAGACAATAATCGTGGGAAAACAGTGAATCCCGCCCCGAGGAATAGACAGGAGGGGCCAGGGAAGTGTGTTGTGTTGTGTTGAGGTGTGGTGTGTTGTGATTTGTTGTGGTGTGTGATGTTACGCTGTGCCGTGTTGTGTTATGGTGGTGTGTGGTGTTCTATGTTGTATGTTGGTGTGTAGGGCTGTGTTATAGTGTGTTATGTTGTGGTGTGTAGGACTGGTGGTGTGTTTTTGGTGTTCTGTTTTGCATTGGGATGTTTTGTGGTGGGTGACGCTGTGTTGAGTGTTATGATAGGGTGTGTTGTGATGTGTTGTTAGTGTCTTGTGGTGCATGTGTGTTGTTGCGTTATAATGTGTGGTGTTGTGTAGTGGTGGGGCCTGTATACTTAAACCCCTGCACGTACACTTAAACTCACACAGAAATTTACACGTACACCTTTCCCTTCATTTACACTTGATTTATACTGATACTTGTACGAACATTTACACTGATATCTAAGGCTAGAATGTACTTATTTTACACCTACATTCATATGCAAAGTTATATACTGTACACGGTTATACACACACACACACACACACACACACACACACACACACACACACACACACACACACACACACACACACACACACACACACACACACATATATATATATAACCCTCATTTTGCACACATAAACGTGCACACACACACACACACTGAAATTTCCCGTCTCACCATACATTTGCTTTCCATTTCACCAGGTATACACAAACATTGACTTACAACACACACACACATACATACATACACACACACACACACACACACACACACACACACACATACATACATACATACATACAAACACACGCCTCTCACTTCAGCATACACATATACACTCACACAGGTATAAACGCATCTCATTAATGCCAACACCAAACTCGTACACACACACACACACACACACACACACATACACACACACACACACACACACACACACACACACACACACACACACACACACACATACACACACGCACATGAATATAATGTACAGTTATAATAAAAAACCTGCATGGGGTGAATAAAAGTGAGTCATTTAATTGAATCTTTGAACCAATTTTACATAGACTATACAAGTACAATATTATTTCGCCTTATATATCGAGGCCATTTCATTCCAAGGTGTTGCAGGACTATTGGGCGTGACTGTACATACACACAGACTCATGATTATACACGGCTCTCTTCTAACTAAACAAAGTGTTTCCGTTTCCCTTGGTAAATTACACACACACACACACACACACACACACACACACACACACACACACACACACACACATAACATACACACACCACGACTCCCCAATTATCCCCCAACATTCTCATTGCACTGTGTTCCTGGGACCGTCCTTGGGTCTGACTGATATATACAACCCTTCTGGATTTAATTTGATTCTCCGTGACAGGTGTATGGGGCCTTGTGTCCTTGGGTCCTGTCCATATACTGTGTACTACTTCATCAGGAATGTATGTATGTGGTGTGGGATGTAAAAGTTGAAACTAGAGGACATGTCTTGAACTTGTTGCGTTAGTCCCATGCCTGGTTGGAGAGTGGTCAAAGTTACTCGAGAGAGAGAGAGAGAGAGAGAGAGAGAGAGAGAGAGAGAGAGAGAGAGAGAGAGAGAGAGAGAGAGAGAGAGAGAGAGAGAGAGAGAGAGACTACCTTTGTTGGTTATAATAATAAAATATAATTTTAACACCAGTCACTTCAGTATACTTAACTAAAGAATTATTTATATCCTCGCTTTCATTCATTCTGTGGCCAAAACAGTATTTAAACATCAAGTGATTTACTCCTTCCATGATATAAAAATTATTATAAAGGAAAATAGGCATATATAAATAATTCAAATCTATTAATTTTTTTTTCAAAACATAGCGTGAAAAAATAAAATTAGTGCTACAAAGAAACCTTTAAAGAACTAGAAAGTAAAACCAGGAACATTCATGTGTCTAC
>JAWZYT010005716.1:17500-94353 GCA_034508575.1 Petrolisthes manimaculis
TTTCTCGTATTATCAACTTAACCTCTTTGACCTGAATGGCTGACGATTGTGCTATTGGTGTGTCCGAATGTTACCCTCGTCCAGACACACGGACGATAACGGACGATATATTGTTTGTACAGTTGTTGACAGGACATACGTGTTGTCACTCATCATAATTATGTCAGTATGGATGGTGATAACATAATACTTTACATTAATTAATAATAGACATAGACGTATAGTGTATATGCTGCAAGAACAAATTCTTTTTTCTCCCTGCATATGCATAAATTATGGTAAAGTTTGAAAATAAAAAGGTCATATAAGGAAATACTGGAGCCTCAAGTATGCTTGGACAGCAAAGTTCTGCATTACTGACGACCGAGAGGACAGACAAAGTTCATGTCCGGGAATGTAAGCGCCGTACCGTAAAGGGTTTATCACACTGGCACATTCTTCGTTTTCGAGGTAAACATACTACGTACAGATTCGCGCGTGTCTTCCAATCCTCTGAAGCCAAGATGAAGAACGGAGGAAGGCCAAGGCTAAGCAGAAGACGGAGAAAAATGTGCCAGTGAGAGAGTCCCCATAACCCAGGGCAAGCAGTGAAGTCACACCTGTACCACAACACACACTCCGCCCCGCCTCCGTTCAGTACAGTGGCTGTCAGCTGACTAACCACGTCCTTCTGCATGGTGGATTGTTCTGGCAGCGCGGGGAGCCTTGTACGGTGTTTTGCTTCTCTCGGTACCCAAGTATTGTACGCTACAGGGAAACTACACTAAATTCCCTGACCAGGATGAGCTTCGCACAATTTCCATCTTTCTTCTGAAATTGAATGTTCACTGATAATGTAATTTTTTTTTCAGCCTAGTTTTCTCTGTTTTATTTGTCATTGTTATCTAGCGTTTCCGGACACTTGAATGTTATTGTCATTGTCATATTGCTCAGTTTGTTTTACTATTTTACGTCTGCAGTTTAGGATCTGAGAAAGTCTAAAAAGAAAAATGAATTGCTAGGTGTTGCGTTCAGCCCTTGATCCCACCAATGTGTTTTAGGATGCTTCTCTAATATTCAGGATGATGTTTGCACTCGTTACCTACTAAAAACGCGTCTGGTTGGGATCGGGTTTATGATTCCGGTACTCGTTCTTCTTCAATGCTAATTACTACAGGGTGGCTAAAGGAATCATGCCTGTATTTGAGGTAACACTGTGGTTTATGTCTCCTGTAATGGATGATCAAAGACTGTCAGTGGTGTGATACCGAACCCAACACAGTCCCATCAATGGTAACCTAAATTAATATTATCTAATCATCTGTGTGTGTGTGTGTGTGTGTGTGTGTGTGTGTGTGTGTGTGTGTGTGTGTGTTTGTGTGTGTGTATGTGTGTTTGTGTGTGTGTTCATCCCGTCCCAGAAAACACAATCTGTTGCTTAATTTTGACACACGCTTGTAACATTTTGACTAGTTTGCCACACCAAGGTAATCAAGTCACTGCACTGGTATACAATGTTCGCTGCTTCTTTATTTTCCTAGAGGCTATACTGTATAACACGGAACTGCTCTTCCATTATACATCTTGCCCTGTGCCATAAGAAGAACTATAGTGACAAGAGAATAATCATAATGTTAATGGGATAGTTCAGTGTTGGTAAATCTTGACATTCTGGCGTAACTACTTCCTCCCAACTCTTCCAAGACACATGGCATGATTATGTTTGGTACCAGAAATATGCTATTCCCATAATTAATGCTGGCTCGAGTGGGGGTCTTTACTCGAGCGGACCACCTCCATGTACCAGCAGCAGTTGTCGTACCGCAACTGCAGTAGGTCACGGGAGTATAGGGCCAGCACGCTGCACCTACCTGTCGGCCTGTGTGTGTGTGTGTGTGTGTGTGTGTGTGTGTGTGTGTAGCCAATATACTTGTGATGTGTGTTTCTGTGTGATTAACAAATGCAAGTGGATAAATTTGCGTGAATTTTATATGGGCTTAAACTCTTCTTAAAAACATACATGTACACATCAACTCACTGTACATCAGTTCACTAAGAATGTCAACACACACAATACATATATCTATCTATCTATCTATCTATCTATCTATCTATCAATGTATGTATATATATATAATAATAATAATAATAATAATGGCCGACATGCTTGCTTAATACCATAGTTTTGTTGGGTATCAGTTGACCTCCGATTCTGCGATAACAGGATGACCCACTCAACATCCTTCTGCCTCTATAACCTTCGTGTTGATAATAGGTAGACACTCATCAAAACTTAGAAGGTCGTGCTCATAGAATTTCACTCTCATTGTATTGTGTGTGTGTGTGTGTGTGTGTGTGTGTTTTGATGTCCCAGTATTAGTCAACTCGTATATATTTAATAGATATAATCCACATTATAATACCGTAAGTATACATTCTACATGTGTTACAATAAATATCACATGAAAATAATTCAATCACAATATATGTAAGACTTACAGTATAATTATGGTGTGTTTTTTATGTATGAGTTATACGTTATAATTCTATACCTTTGTACTTATAGATTCCCTTCCTCAGACAATAACAGTCTAGTGAACTTAGCCATGGAATAGTGTAGGAGGCGTCAGTTGTTGTTTGAGGAATACACGGGATAGATAATATTATACTCCAGGAAAACAATAAAATAACAACAATAACAACAAAGGTACAACCACAGCTGCCTCTCCCACGCGGCTTACATACTGTACAGTCTGACCAAACAAAAAACTTCTCTTCTCAGCCTTGCCACAATACCGTCCCTCCCTCTCACCTGCTCTGACCTTCCCTCTCCTCATTTTGTAATTTACGCACAATGGTAATATGAAGGATGGTGGGATGGGGAGGCAAGTGGTGGGAGTCAATTGGTGGGAGTCAGTGTTGCCAACTTCAGATATATTGTGGTGGTGGATGGCAGCGTTACCAACTTCAGATTTATTTCCTGCGTCCAAATTTCAATGCTTTATTTCAATCCAAATTTCAATGCATTATTCATAAAAGTATATCGCAAACACCGAAATTCTTCAATACGAATAATACATAAAACTTCCTTGGCAACCCCGGTTCAGATATATAGACGGGTCTGGTAGAACAACAAACAACAAGAGGTAGAAATAAATGACTAATGGGAAAAAAAAGTGACGGTGGATGTAATATTGAGAAAAACAAAATGTACAGCCTCGATTAAATGACACAGATAAACAAGTATGTACAGTAGGCAGCAGTGCATTGTGAGTGGAAAATAAATCAAGTCGTACAAAATATCGTAACAATGCCCAAGAAAACGTGATAACATCGAAATGAAAAGATAATGGTAGAAGAGGATGACTGTATGTTTGTGTATCTGGAAGGAAGGACGGGAAATATAAATCAGAACTGGGAAGATTTTTTTTTTTAGCTTTTGCAAGAATAAACAGAAAAGAAAAAAAATACCCTCCACTGTGTACGAAACGATGGAAGAATTATTAAGTGTGGGGAAATCCATCAGCAATCAGAGTACGAGGCGAGAAGAGAAGAGAACATTGTTATGGGTGTATAGAGGGAAGGAGGGATGGAGGGAGGGAGGGAAGGAGGGAGTGAGGGAGTGAGAGATTGAGGGAGGGAGTGAGAGATTGAGAGAGGGAATGAGGGAGTGGCACCAACCTGAACACCCTGCACAAAGGTAGACAATAGATCACATTGATACACTATTGTGATCTGTTTCATTTTCCCACCACTTTCCATTCCAACTTACACACACCCATACACTCGATCACTCACTCACACACTCACACACTCGATTACTCACACACTCGATTACTCACACACACACACACACACACACCACACACACACACCACACACACACACTCACTCACTCACTCACTCACTCACACACTCACTCACTCACACACTCGATTACTCACACACACACACACACCACACACACACACATAAACAGCTAATCTAGATATACAAAAATCCTTAGTCATATAACACGGTGTATATCTCCTTGTAGTGGGTTTCCAAATTCTCACATAATTCAAAACTAAACTCTTTCTCTCTCTCTCACACACACACACAGCCAATCCAGTTATCCAAAAATCCTCAGTCCTATAACGCTGTATATTCCCACACTATTCAAAACTAAACACACACACACATACACACACACAACATAATACATCGAATCAGGAGTCCACCCCATTTGTTTCCGCTCTGCTCGCCACCTTTCCCTGCACTCACTGACAAATTATACTGGAATATATATAGAATCCAACGTGTGTATCTAACTTCATCAAAATCAACCAACCAACCCCTTCCCTGGTCTCGCCGCACCATCTCCTCCTCCACCTTCTAAACACCAATTTTCACACCTCCCCATGCAGCCGTAAATATTCTGTTTTTGAATACGGTAATTTTCGTATGCTGGGGTGTCTGAGAACCATGGTGTAAGAAACATAGACGGCAAATTGAGTTTCAAAATGATTATAGTATTTGTGTGTGTGTGTGTGTGTGTGTGTGTGTTTGTTTGTGTGTGTGTATGTGTTTGTTTGTGATTGTGTGTGTGTGTGATTATGTGTGTGTTTGTGTGTGCGAGAGTGTGAGTGTGTACAGTTTTTTGGATAATTACTCGTGGACAGATTTTTTGTTCCGCTACTGCTCAGACATTTACCACCCCAACACCAAATGTATTCCCACACACCCAACACACCCTCACCCAAGCCAGACTTCGAACCAGAGTATATTTTTTTCCGTCCTTACCCCTTTGAACAGATATTATGAAGGCTTTGTGCTGGACTCTACCACGACATGAGCTGAAATGTAAATGTTTAAAGTTTTTAGTTAAATGCTTAAAGTTTTTAGTTAAATGCTTAAAGCATTTAGTTAAATGCTTAAAGTTTTTAGTTACACAGTTTTTATTTGGTCTCAAAGTGAAGGTTCTCGTGAAAGTAAGATTATGTGTATAAATTATGTATAAGAGTAGGTATGAATGTGAGTAAAATGAATGAAAATGGAGATGGTGGAGCTGTTAGCATCCAGACAAAGTAACGTAAAGATCAGGAGATCGAATCCACTCAGAGTTTCAGAAGCTAATCATGAGTGATTACCAACGTCGTCATTCATTATCGTCATAATTATTTTTCTATGCGATTAATCATTTCCATAATTTTCTGTATATAATAACTATAACTATTTCTTGTGTCCGCAAACGAGTAGAAAACACGGGTTATATATGGTTCTATTGATATGTCTTGTTTTGCTACCGAGTGCTCCAGCGTATGACAAGAAACACGGTATCTCAGGATATCCTTAGTAGTTTGTTTTGTGGGGTACCTTGGAGGAAGCAAAGGCAGTAACTTTAATCCAGCGAGGAAATCATTGCTCTCTCCAGGTAATATTCCGCATGATTACCTTCTCACGTCTGGCCAATGTAAATGTTTGTCGTCAGCATCATTAACTCTGACACGATGGGGATTATCCTGTGGTAATTAAAATCTTTATTTATACATTATTCTAAGCATATCTTATAAGACTTAAGCTGTTCCTTATGGGTTAACTATAAGAGTCATTTGAATTTTGTTGTGCGTAAGATCAATGTATTTTCCTTTCGTAAACAAAACATAAATAAAGGAAAATAATCAAGTGTTAATCAGCTGAGAATATTTGTAGTCAGCTCCATTGTAACGTCTGCTTACTCTTGTTTATTTACTATTTGGGATGTAAAGCAGGTTTTCCTCTGACAAACATGGATCTAGTCACTGGTGTTAAATTATAAAAAGATGCCAAATTCCTCCTCCGTTGGCTAAGGGTTCATCCCACTTCGGCCTCTCCTTCCCCAGGTAATGGATGGGAGTGGAAGGCAATTTACTAACCAACCACCGACAAGGACCTTTTTGCTCCGGATAGGAATGCCATCATTACGCCATCAAATTAGGCTGATCATTGCTAACACCTTTCCCATGACTAGCTTATCAACGCTGTGATAGCATGGCCTTTAAGCAGAACCTATTTAGAAAGTGTAAGTAATAAGTTTAACCTTGTATGAAATGAATACCAGTTTGGAAGAACCTTTAAAGTGACGACATGTTACAAATTGTATTTCCTCTTGCCCATCTAGAGATCTCACGTCTATAAACAGTGTAAAGTTGAGGATAAAAGTTTGTGTTATTAATATTTACAGATATAACTACAATCACAATAACGCTTTCCATCTCCCTTATTTCCTCTTTTCTTTTCTATACTTCTATATATAAATTATCATAATTATACAGTACAAGCACTGGGCTTCGCCCACCACGGCTACGCCGTGGGTGCTTTAGCCTGCGGCGCTGCTCACTCCGCTCGCACCTCACTGCGCTCGGCCCCCTCTCGCCACTCTCTTCGCTCGCCGCATCCCCCGTCATTTTTTAATAATTAGTTTTTTTAATCGTTTTTTTAATAATATATATATATATATATATATATATATATATATATATATTTTTTCTTTTATTAATTATTTTTTTTTCTAATAATTAACTTTTTTTTATTATTATTATTATTTTAATTTTATTTGTTTATTATTTTTTTGTATTCGTCGTCGCCGCCGCCGCCCCGCCACCGCCGCCCCGCCGCCGCCGCCCCGCCGCCGCCGCCTCGCCTCCGCCACCCCGCCGCCGCCGCCCCGCCGCCGCCGCCCCACCGCCGTCGCCGCCCCACCGCCGCCCCACCGCCGCCGCCGCCGCCGCTGCCGCCGCCGCCCCGCCGCCGCCGCCGTTTTTTAATAATTAGTTTTTTTTAATTGTTTTATTTTATATATATATATATTTTTTTTTTGTAATAATTAACTTTTTATATTATTATTATTATCATTATTATTATTATTATTATTTTTTTTTTTTTATTCGTCGTCGCCGCCGCCCCGCCGCCGCCGCCGCCGCCGCCGCCGCCGCCGCCGCCCCGCCGCTGCCCCGCCGCTGCCGCCGCCGCCCCGCCGCAGCTGCCCCCCCGCCGCCGCAGCTGCCCCCCCCGCCGCCACAGCTGCCCCCCCGCCGCCGCCGCCCCGCCGCCGCCCTACCCACCCACCCACCGACTACCCACCTACTACCTACCTACCCACATCTTTCCTACCACCCACCCACCCACCCACATCTGTTAATACTTATCTCTGCCAAATATAAAGGGCAATGTCTCTTGTATCTCTTGGGAATAGTGAAGATGAAACATTTTATCTTGGAATCGTTAAAAATTGAAAAAAATGATTGAAAAAATGAGCGTTTTTGAAAGTTTGGAAAGGTTGCAATTTTTAATATACATTGATTGATTGATATCTTTGTATTATTGTACTCTTCACTAATTCCAGAAGATTACCAGCAGATAATAATCGCAAATATAAAAACGACTTAACCTGTCCATTTCTTAGCAACGTCGCCTTGTACTGTAACTTGTCAGATGACTTGGCCAGAGATGATTTTACGCAACTGAGGGGTAAAAAATACACGGGCAGACAGATTGGCTACACAGAGGCATAACATTTCCATCCCATGCTGCTGTACTGAACATTCAAGCGGATCACTAAAGGAGAACATGATTGTAGGCCACTGATTTTTCCATACTGTGCCACAAAACAACACTGCATACCGAAATATGTCTGTTTCATGATACAATTTGGAAAAGTTAGGATAATTTAGTTTGTCCAATATACATGACCCCCATAAAGGATACCATAGAAAGTCAGCATTTCTATCTCATATTCTTTCTGTCTGTCTGTCTGTCTGTTCTTCTGTTTACAATTATATTAATCAGAAACGGACTTTTCCGTACTAAGCCACACAACAGCACTGTATATATTTTTGCTCTCTCTCTCTCTATCTCTCTCTCACTCTCTCTCTATATCTCTCTCACTCTCACTCTCTCTCTCTCATCCAAAATCACGGAACCTCAACATGAGTTCACAAGACGTTGTGAGCCTGAAGGTGAATCCAGACAGACACGCCTGGCTGACGGTAAACAAAAGGGCGTCTCACACGGACCTTCTTGGGGGTTTCTCGAGTCAGGTAAAGCGTGTGGCGGACAGTTTTCTCTGACAATGTGCTGTTCATTGGGTTAGCTTAGGTGAGGTTAGTGGAGGTGAGGTGATAGGAGGAAAGGAGAGGTGAGATGCGGAGAGATGAGGGGAGACGAGGTGAGGAGGGTTGAGTGGATAGGAAAAGAAAGATTAGGGGAGGAAATGAGGTGAAAGGAGGCGAGGTGTGGTTTTACGGGGTAGGACAGGTGAGGTTATTTTAAAATAAAGGTAAGTTATCTAAGGTAATGTTAGTGTTTATAGGGATACAGAGGTAAGGGAATATTGGTATACAGATGAAATGAGAGAATGAGATGAGGTGAGGTAAAATAGCCTAGATAAATGATGTGAACATAATAATATACAGTATTGATATTTTTCTCTGTACTCAAGTTTCTTTATCTGATGTGGGACGTTTTCTCGTGGCTGTACAAAACGAAACAATCGCCACACGAGTAAAAGTGTCACAACAAAACTTCAAGTCTTTCAAAGATGATATATCTATATAAATTTTGTTATTTTTGGTTTTGGCATCTGAAAATAATGAATAGCGAGAGAGTGACGAAGAACAATTTGTATGGCAGTAGTTGGGGAAGGAAAGGGAGTTGGCCCATCCATCATTACTCCATTCCCCTGTACAGTATATAGGTCTGGTAACAATGGTGATAGTTTAGCTTTTTCTTTCCTTTGATTTTACGACCAGCTGAGTATGTTTCAAGGACAGTTTTTTCTACGTCCATTTTCTGATAATAATTCCCTCCTCTTTTGTGCATTTTTTCTCTTTATATTTTGTTTACAGCCATTCATTTTATTCCATATTCCTTGTATCGCGACTGATGAAGTACAGATAAGCAACTACTTGGGATTAATCATAAGAGTGAGTTATTAATTTGGTGCAATATGTCTTGGATTGCATTACACGAATTTATACCAACGGAAAAATCCAATAAATATAATAGATGAGCAAGTACTTATTCCCCAGTTAAAGAAAAGGCAAGGAATTATGATGTTTTTTTTGAGAAGGTCGAATACCATCTCTGTTAAGGGGAGGGTACAGTTTTGGCATTTGTGGAGATATTGATTCCTCCAAACTATTCCCAGCATCAGTCCACCATTATTTTTGTTAATCTGGTCCTGTTTCCTGTCATACTTTGGAGGAATCAAGGCACTCAAGTGTACCATAAGTATAATCTCCCCTTAAATCATAATGAAACAAACATTTAGTAATTACTCACACAATACGAAAATTTATATCCTCTGCAACACAAATTAATAACCTTGGTTGTTTGTATTGATAATTATATAAGTAATTAGATAGAGAGGTATAGAGGGTGACAGATGTAAAGGTGTGTTAAATAGATAAACGGATTGATTGGTTACCTTGGCTGTATTGATAAGTAGATAGATAGAGAGATGAAGTGACTGTCTGATGTGCAGCTGTGATAAATGGATAGACATACAGATGGATATACAGCACGAATAAGTAAAGAGATAGATAAATAAATGATACAGATAAATATACTGCACAGATAAGTAAACATATAGACAGCTTAAAGATAGACAGATAGATATATATTGTACAGATAAGTGAACATGAAAAAAAGACAGATAGATATACTGCATAGATAAATAAGCAGATAGACGGATGAAAAAGAAACAGATTGATATACTGCAGGAATAAATAAATAGATAGACAATGGAAAGACAGACATTATTTAGAAACAGTGAGTCAACAACAACTATTCAGGCTACGTTGTTTGTGTGGAAGGAAACACAATCAAGATGAAGTGAGAGATGATTATCCCATTCTCTCTCTCTCTCTCTCTCTCTCTCTCTCTCTCTCTCTCTCTCTCTCTCTCTCTCTCTCTCTCTCGTTTTCCTTTGTTGTATTAACTCTCGCCTGTGTGTCAGTGTCGTGTATGTGGTGTTACATACAATGATACGAGTACACACTTATTGCGAATTTTATTGACGTGCACATACTGGATGTATTCACACACACACACACACACATATGACTCTTTATATTTGATTCATATGAACTCATACTGTACCCACATTAATCGAGATACATACAGTACTTACACAAAGATGACCTTCACTCTTAGATTGTGGGGAATATCTTGCAATATTATGGTCCTCTGTCATTTAGGACTCAGTTCAATGTTGATATGTAATTTGCAATTAATTAAATTCTGGATAGGAAAATCTTCTGGAGTCAGTGAGAAAAATGCAAAATTCTCCGGCAGTTTTCTAAAAGGTTAAGGTTTCTGTTATGATGTTGGGGAAATGGAGGCTACTGATTCCTCCAAAAGGCGACACAAAATTAATGATCTAGATATTACTGGGATGTTTGGTATTTCATGTTAACTTACAGGGCCTAGTATCTTGTTGTATAGAGAAAGGAAGCCAAGAGTAGAACGATATACAGTAGAGTCTTTGTATTATATTGGACACAACCACTTTTATCCCCGTGGGTGAATTGGTTCTCCACTACAAAGTAAAATACACAATTAAAACAAAAGGCAGTTCCCAGACATCGTACTTTCACTACCACACACACACACACACACACACACACACACACACACACACACACACACACACACACACACACACACACACACACACACACACACACACACACACACACACACACACACACACATTTGCTACTAAAGGCACAATAAATTTACCATGTGGTGGACCTTATTCACTTCACAGGTCTTCTTTTTTTTTTTTTTTTTTTTTTTTTTCTTGGACATTAATGGTGAAAGACCGCGCCCTCCCCTCTCCCCTCCCCTCCCCCCTAACCCCACCCCACCCCACCCCACCCCGCTCCGATCTCTCAAACAATACTTCATTCCAACACTTTCTCTTTCGTTTATCTGCAGGTAACGTTGATTATTGTCAGACGAAAATCACATTGTTTAATTTTAGTTGTGTGCGTGTTTTTTTTTGTTTTTTTTCTCGATGTTTGTGATGCATTGTCAAGAAAGTCCTGTTATAGGTGAGGTCTGTTGTGGTCATATCTATCTAGGGGAGAGTTTCGTTTTAACAAGTGTTATCAGTGGGTTCATAATTACTTACATACTGTACAGTTTATACAATGACCGAAAATGCCATCTGAATAATGAAATAGAAACATCGATTTATTGATTTGATTACATTATGCCGAGTTTGAACATTTTCACTGTACAAGTACTTTCTTTCTCTCTCTCTCTCTCTCTCTCTCTCTCTCTCTCTCTCTCTCTCTCTCTCTCTCTCTCTCTCTCTCTCTCTCTGTGTGTGTGTCTGTCTCTGTTTCTGTCTGTCTGTCTGTCTGTCTGTCTCTCTCTTCACGGTGTACAAGGAGTGAGAATGGGCTATAAATCATCATGATCAAGTGTCACTCAAGTCTTCATATGACTCTACCACACTTTTGACGCCTGTGTAACACAAGAGTCACACCATCCCTCCCTACTACATGGTGCTGTGTGTGACCTTCTGACACCCACACCTATAAACTATCCTCCACTCTCTCTCTCTCTCTCTCTCTCTGGAGTATTTGATGTCTGTGATTGGATTATCTTGATTTTTCTATGTTTTGTCACAAATCAGGACTTAATAAACAGAATAGTCTTGTTACAGGATAAATATAATTTACCAACAAAACCGTTTTTATATGAAAGCACTTTTTAACATCTTCAAATTAATTCATCCTTCACCAACGCCTTTGTATTGACATTATATTGTAGTTATTTTATCACCAGTTGTTATTATGTTAATTTATCTAAATAATCAAGCTTGTCGATCAATGGCTTACTCATACTTGAATAAACTTATGAATAAAGGCTTAACACGTCTGAGTTGATGGATTTAACTTTCTGGTGGAACAATTACCAAAGATACAGTATAAGTTATGTGTTTAGGTTGGTGTGGCAATGGGATGAGAAAATGACATTGAAACCCGTGTGCTAATGTTATTGTACAGAGCTTTTCCTTGAAATATATTAACTAGACAACATGATTTGTACCCTTTGTATCCCGTGAAGCATTTATTTATTTTGTAATTTCAAGCCCCAAGAAAATCCATTCGTTACTTTAATTTAACTTGCCTATTTACATTTAAGCAATTGTATACATTAGAAGACCTAGGCAAAGGAACCCGTAAATCAAGGCCCATGCATGGTAAATAATTACCTTGGGGCCCATGTACAGGTATACCTGAGCCTTGCCGTAAATAGCACGAAATTACCCCCGAGGTATTTGGGCTAAACATTTAATCGCTCGTCCCCAGATTGTAACGAGGGAAAAGCAACTGACATCAGGGACGGGACTGTGCCTCGCCTCCTTTCCTTCCTTCCTTTCTTCATTTCTCTCTTCCTTCCTTCCTTTCTTTCTTCCTTCCTTCCTTTCTCTCTTCCTTCCTTTCTTTCTCTCTTCCTTTCTTCCTTTCTTTCTCTCTTCCTTCCTTCCTTCCTTCCTTCCTTCCTTCCTTCCTTCCTTCCTTCCTTCCTCTCTTCCTTCCTCTCTCCCATGTCGAGTCACCACACCGGGCAATTCACCACAGTCACGTTTTTAACCCTTGAATGACGGAGAATTTTTACACATGTAGCACTTTCAAATCGTCTTGGGTTTACTAGCTGTTGGTTTTAGGGTTTTTATTTTTGTTTTCATCATTTTCAAACCAGAGGACCACAAGCGACTTCCATGTGTCACGTGAAATAAGTAGCTTGAATTTGTACATTATTTTTCAGTCATAGTGTAAAGTTTTTTTTTTTTTTAGACAGAATTTGAGACTGCTGATTCCTTCATGCTATGCCGGGCAACATTCTTCCTTTGTTTAAGATCTGTTGCGTGACACAGTTTGGAGAATTTAGCAGCCCTAGTTTTTTTCCGACTCTGTCACAGGGTTAAACACTACCAGGAATGATTTCCCTCGAACTGACAACCTTGGAAAGGAAGGGTGACGGGAGGATCAAATAGCTCTCACCACACCCTACCCCAGCCCACCACACCCTATCCTATCCCAGCCCACCCCACCCCAGCACAGCACACCACAGCCCAGGCCACTCCACCCCTCCGAACCCAGCCCCATTCCACCTCATCCTCTCCCTTCCTCATTTTCTCTATCGTACACTCATGGTTAAAAGCCTTGTCGCCTCTCATGGACACGTGATGGGAATGTTATTGGTCTGGATCTCAGCCCTCAGTAAGTCGATGGAGGCGACACAACTTTGGATGGAACGTGACTATACTTACATACTATATTCTCCCTTAAACACACACACACACACATTCACACACACACACACACACACACACACACACACACACACACACACACACACACACACACACACACACACACACACACACACACACACACACACACACACACACACACACACACACACACACACACACACACGTATATACACAATATTCAGCCTTCTAGCATGTTATTCAGAGGTTAGTGGACATTCGTGAAGTTAATGCCCTCACCTGTGAAATAAAACAGTGAGACAGGTCCAAAATAATATCCACTTTCGCTCGAGATGCCTATATAGACACACAGAGGAGGAGGAAATTAAGGGATCATGTGACAGACTCTCATATATAAACATTATCATTACCATCGTCATCACCATCACCACCTTCATCACCATCATCACCACCATCACCACCACTCGTCGACGGCTCCAAGGTGACACAAGCCACGAACCCTAATTACCCACATATCAGTCCTTGCGGTAATTACACTCCCCGGGAACAACAGTGACATTAGGCTAAGTGATGGCACCTCCCCCTTACCCCCCCATCCTTCCCCTCTACTTCCTTCCTTCCCCTTTACCCCCCCCATCCTTCCTTCCTCTTTACCCCCCTCCCCCCCCATCCTTCCCCCCTACTCCCTTCCTTCCTCTTTACCCCCCTCCCCCCCATCCTTCCCCCCGACACGCACCTCACCGCACTCTCACCTCAACTCATTTCATTCAAGCCGTCTCTTCCTCCTCTCATATACATACATACATTAGTTTCGTTTTCTTCCTCCTCTCATACATACATACATACATACATACACACATTCGTTTGTTCGTTCAGTTGTGAGATTTTTAATAGTTTAATGCTTGATTCATTCATGTATTTATTAGTATATTTATAATTATGCTGATAGTGGGACTGATAGTGTACGAGGAGACTGAGAAAGGGAGGAAAGGAGGAAGATACACTGTTATAATTAAAATATAGAAACGAGAATAGAAAAACTCTAATAACCACACAATTCCGAGTGGGGTAACGTGCTAATAATAAAACAATAAGGCTAAACATAGAGCCTTCTCAATACTTGGTAATATCACTTAACATTTTATCGTCCACTCAGTACTCGCTGTCTCATTGAAAGACTAATTAAATGTGTGAGAAGCAGGGAAAGTGTCCATGGTCTCAGAACACTGTTTACTATTCATTTCATGGGACGAATGAGATGACACTGATTGCTGCAATACATGTAATGTAACGGACTCCGTATAATGCGTTGATTATTATTATATTCGTGAAAATGCACAGATTCCCATCTAGATAATAATGATCTTAATTAAACGTTTCATTAACTTTCCAGTGTTTATAAGTTACATGTAACTGCCTGATTGTGTAACAGTATATTTGGTGTAATTATCTTTATATTACATTTACCGAAAAGTGCAATTAGGAATTCAATGAGAGAGCTGGCCACGAGACCGGGTCCCTCAGTATAGGAGATATTTTATTTTTACCATAAGTAAGAAAAACCAATATCGAAGTCTTCAATTCACAGTCATCGATACCACAAATCTTTAGTGACCTTCAGAAAATCTATAGGCACTACGGTTAGTTTAGACTGTGATGATCTTGACCTTATACGGCCATGAAATCTATTATCAGGGTCGTATTGGAGAGTTGTGAATTCCTCTAAACTATGTAAAGTATGTCAGGAAACAGATAACCTTGGTATATCAGTAAGGAATCTGTTTTGGTAGCATTGTGTGACGGATTGTGTATACTACAATTCGCCTACATTGGTGACAAAAACTTCCTGTAGGTGCACTATCACTTTAACAAGTATACAAAACATTTTAGTTGATATTGATCTCTATTATCACTTTCATGTTCAAGGAGACTTTTCTCTGTCATATTACACCATCATATATTATCAAATGTTTATTTTATACGACGAATTAACTAAGGTACCGAAAAATCACTGAAAGCCAGAAAGTCCCTTATTCCGAAAAGGAAAGTCGTTAAATGTTAGCCAGGGAATAATGTAATATTTTTTGGAGCCGTTGCTCAAGAGATAATACTGAGTAAAAGAAGTGAGGAGTGTGATGATGTGAAATGTTGGCTGTGGGTCACTGTATCTCAGAAAGTGTCATTATTATGTGGCAGGGGAGGGCCAAGAGAGGCACTGTGAGAGCAAGAGAGAAGATGAAGTAAGTGAAGGTTGGATAGAGAATTAACTTGTGACGTACTTCAAGCCTTAAGCAACAACTCGCTATTTATCTTTAATTATTTTCATTTTAATACCAAGGTGGTCTTGAAATCTTCAGGTCCTTAGGGTAAATGTTATAGTTCTTCACCTCACCCTTTAATTCAACAAGGGATTAGGTCGTAGGTAGTATTGCAGAAGGACACAAGGGGTTGGTACAATGATAGCATTTTCTCATTTCAACCAAAAGGCCAGGGGTTCGAGATTCTGTACTGATGTATTGAAGAGTGCATTGACGGGTGGCAGCCACTGATAGTTTTAGTGTGTTAGTACAGTAAGTGACTTATATTGATTTGTTCGGTATATTTCACCTCTCCTACTTGGACTATAGCTACAGACGAGTTGATTCGTACCATTCAAAGTCCGTCTTCCAAGAGACATTTTCATTACTCTGGCAACCTCCCGACTGTGTTGCTTCCATGTGAACCTCTAGGACCAAGAGGTTAAAAGTAGAGGCCGTATTTCCTAGACCATGGGAAACGTGTTGTAAATTATGGGTCGTGTTGTAAGTTCCAAACATGATCATCACGTTCATTGGTTAACATGGGGTTCTTGCCACTTTACAACACTATACAAGTTCTAGTTTGGGTTGATTGGCTCGAAAATAGTCGCAGTTTGGGATGTGACACTTTTGGTTGTCTTTAATTAATACCTTTTGACTTTGACAGTATGCCCTTGGTTGTAACACATTAAGTGACCCTGTGATGCTGTCAGAGTATTGGAGGTAAATGAGTCCTTCAATTATTACCCAGAAACACCATCTATATAAAAGGAGCTTATTTCGTGGCACAGTCAGGAGGAATCAGAAACCTTCAGTTTTCATAGATGATCACAGGGTCCTTAATCATCCAGAACAAACGCACAAACGCTTATAACCACATGGCATTGTACAGTACGAAAGAACATGTATGATCCTATTAATCTATCCATTCTTCCATCCATCCATCCATGTATCCATCTGTCTGTCAATCTACCAATCAGTCTATCTGTCTCTTATCTATTCATCCATCTCATTTCCACACATTAAAGTCACCCCGCAGACACCACACTAACCTCGAGGGCAAACACAGTGATGAGACACATTCACTACTAATTACTGAACGAGGCACTAGTGTCACCACATTACAAATGGTCGTGAAAGTGGGTGGACACAGGCGAAGGGAGAATGATGTTGATTAGGGAGCGACCTTCGTGTGTGTGTGAGTGTGTGTGTGTGTGTGTAGGATATTAAACACACACACACACACACACACACACACACACACACACACACACACACACACACACACACACACACACATCCACATCCACATACATACACACACACACACACACATCCACATACATACACACACAAGTAGGTTAGCTAGGTCCCTGACGTGGAACACCAATGTGGGAAGACTTGAGTAATTTGTTTAGGGGAAGCTCTGGGAAGGGAGAGTTTGTTATATAGAGGGACGAGGAGGATCAGGTGTTTGTTGTTATTCTGTTGCTGCCCGGGAAAGAGAGGAGTGAGTGGGGGAGGGGAGGGGGGAAAGAGTTGGCCAAATGGAGGAAAGAGAGAGGGAGAGGAAAGAAATGGAGGGAGCGGGGAAGGGGAGTGATGCATGTATATAAAAAGTAAAAGGTTGGAGGAAGCGAGAGGGAAGGAGGTAAGGAGTGAGTGCATGTGAGAAACAGGAAATGATACGTACGAATGAAAAATAAAACTAAAAACGGGAGGGAAGGAGAAGTTTGAAAGGGAAAGAGCAAAGAAGGAGAAAAATGTAGACTCTGAAAAATGGATGTAGGGAAATGAAAAATGTAGATACGCGAATGTAGGAAGGAAGAAAGGAAGGAAGGAAGGATGGATGAAATGTCTTTATTGGATGAAAGAAAGGGAATGAGAGAGGGGAAGAGAATAGAAGAAGAGAAGAGAAAAAAAGAGGAAGGGGAGGTAGGAATATGTGGATGAATAGAGTAGAATGGAGAAAGGAGATATAGGATGAGTAAGAACAAAGAGTAAAGATAGATAGAAACACAGATAGATAAATTTGATAAATAAATCGATAGACAGATAGACGAATCAATTAATAATTACTTAATTTGATATATAATTTGAGGGATAGAGAGAAGTCTAGGTATAGATTGACAAAGATAGACAGATAGATAGATGGATAAAATATCTAAAATAAAACTAATAACCAGATAGAGATTGATATAAAGAATAGAGAGAGTGTGAGAGAGGCTAAATGGAGCATGAACATTATGCAATAAGAACGAAGTGAACATATTATTTATAGAAGGGTTCAGCTTACGTCGCCTTCCATTCCTTCCCTGAGAGATGTGGTGAGTATATCGCTGGTGCATATACCGTGACTTACAGACGTGTAGTATACGCAAATATAATTATACATACATACATAAAATATACATATACGGGTGTTCGCGTACGTAATGCATACACAAGCATACACATATACCAGCACACACAAACACACACACACTCAAGCACGCACGGACATATACATTCGTGCACGCGCACAAATGTAAGCACCTACTAAACTTGAACAAATACTGACATACAAGCACATATACACTCACAAACGTTGCATGCATGCGCACACAGATACATAAAGCACACACACACACACACACACACACACAATCCTCTGACACAACTCACCCTCAACTTTCATCACATCACCAAACAGCCACGGTCTCTGTGTTATGATATGAACCGCTCCCAGGCACACACACACACACGCACACACACGCACACACACACACACACACACACACACACACACACACACACACACACACACACACACACACACACACACACACACACATACACACACACACACACACACACACACACACACACACACACACACACACACACACACACACCATAAAGCAAAAATGCAGGCTATTTTTCCAAGTTTATAGAATTACTGTATAATCTACTATAATTATAAACAGTGATGTACCCGCGTCCACCACTCACCACAGTATATTTCCAAAAGTTAGCTTATAAATATATATGCATATAGATAAAAATACATAAATATGTGTATAATTAAACAAATATATATAAATATTAGATAAACCAATAAGCGTGTAAATGTTGGTCCTGGCAAGAAAGAACCTTGAAATCCGTCTCCCCAACTCCTGCCTCCACAAAGTGACTCTCCTGCAGTGGTCGGAATGCAATAGTACACACCACCAAGTCCTAAGCTGTGATGGCGGCCTAGGGTGGTGGTGGGGACGTGAAGGGCAGCGACACCCCCAAGGCTGAGCCGGGGGAGGGGAAGCCGAGGAGCCACGACGGAAATGCACACAATCAGTGGTCAGCAAGGCGTCCGTTTCCTCACCACGGTGTCTGTGTTGGGAAGCGTGGCCCCATTTCACTCCCAGGCCACGGTTGCCATTTAGGTGGTCTCCTACGACCGATGTTGCAAACCTCTTAATGTTCGTGAGTACATATTGGGACATTTATTATTCGGATAGAGACAACGTATGGGTACCAACACCTTTATTATACTCTTCACGTCCCCCCCAAATTCTTTCATACAAATTTATTATGTATTTTTCTTAACCTGATTTAGAAAAACAGCTAACATAACATTAGAGCCTCCGGCCAGCGTATGCATCTCACCGCACTCCACCGCCTCTATTCTAGTTTTGAATCTGACAGGTATTATATTCGGCAACTCGCAATCACGCCCAGAGCACCACCTTATTTCAAGTCCCATCTGTAGGATGAAAATAGTACTGAAAGTGTCCATCCCACGTGTGCTATCTTTATCGAGCAAACTTATGATATGGAAATATTTCAATTTTAATCATAATTATTCTAATCGACGATCGTGTTCCGTGAGTTTTATATCCCACCAATAACTTCTGGAATAGGAAACTTTGGCCTCAATTTGTAGATCAGTTTTATAAGGCCATTTTATTAGTTCTTTAATAAGTCTTTAATATTAAACAAGACACAACCATATTTCCGACTCCCCATGTTGAAATTTCCAATGTCTGTGAGAACATTTGTTAGCAACGGAACGAATATGTATAGTTCTTTTGACCCACAAAAACCATCACCACATATTCTGAATTCCCAAGCCATACCTCGCAAACTTCGGAAACCTACATTCACGATTGCAGAAAAACCGCTTACTTGACATTAGTAACCTTTCTCACCTGTATATCACTCCAATACCTCCCCTTCCTCTTACCTTCCTCCCTTCTCATCTCTTCTTCCCTTCTTCCCTCCCCATCTTTTCTTCCCTTCTTCCCGACCCCATCTTCCACATTCTCCCTTCCCTCTCCTCTCCCTTCCTTTTCCTCTTTCCCTTTCTTCCGCCCCTCTCCTTTTCCCCTTCCTTCCCCACTCCTCCTCTTCCCCTTCCTTCCCCACTCTTCCTCTCCCCCTTCCTTCCACCCCCCTTCTCCTCCCTCCCGCTCCCTCCCCTCTTCCCCTCCTCCCTCCCCTCCTCTTCCTTCCGTCAGGTTGTCATTGTAGTGGCAAGGGAGTGACAGGAGGAGGGTGTGATGACCTCTCCACCACCACCACCACCAACACCACCACTACTACCACTGCCACTGCCACTACCTTACTAGCAGTTATCAATATTACTATCACCACTACCATCACTGTTGCCTTCATCACTGCTCCTATCATTATCATCACCAACATAACTGCTTTTATTTATTTATTTATTTATTTGATTTTGTAGTCTGATAACTCTGGTCGAAAGAATTGAAATACTGTACACACCATACACGTGTCTCATTGGTAAATTTTTGTACTACTCTTGGCCGCAGGAGGAACCTTTTGGCTTTGGTTGCACGTAAGAACACCAACAATTTGCAGCGGACACTTAAAACACTATAAACTGTCTGGTGAAGTAAGTAGGTGTGGTCTGGTTTATGACATTCGTATCAGTAATCAGTTTCAAAGCTCTTTCATTAGGTTCACTAGAAAGGAGAGTGTATCAGGGACTCACTAGAAAGGAGAGTGTATCAGCGTCTCACACTAGAAAGGAGAGTACATCAATGGGACTCACACTAGAAAGGAGAGTACATCAATGGGACTCACTAGAAAGGAGAGTACATCAATGGGACTCACTAGAAAGGAGAGTACATCAATGGGACTCACTAGAAAGGAGAGTACATCAATGGGACTCACACCTTTATGGTAGTGAGTCAATCCTTTACGTTTGACTAGGAAGAGGAACACACGGTCTATAAACCTGAACTCATAAATATATCTGGGCAGCAGTTATTACTCGTCATTGGAGCGTTCATGTGGTGAGAATTACAGTACAGGTTTGTCAGAGTTACAAGTGCTCGTTGACGCGATGACGGGAAGGATTTAGAAAGGAAATTATATATCCTAATTATTTTTCGAACAAAGGAGTTTTATTTAGTTTTTCTATTAAGTCGCTAATCTTAGCGTTAGCGAGTGTGAATATAGATTACATTATATATAATTATTATATTTTAAAATAATTATCGTATTATATTATGCAATACAAGGAAAATATCATCAAATATTTACACAACCGTATACTTATACTCAACTTATAAAAAATAGATCTAAGGTTATCATTCTGCAGTACTTATAACGAATCGGTGCATTGTCGCCAGGGTAAAAATATGCACTATAGTCTTTCGGGGCTATTACGATCGAGTTTTTGTCGGAGTCTTCCATACTGCACCAAGGTAACAACAAACTACTTTCGTGTAAGAGTATAGAGGATTTGGTTTGTAGCATCGCATTGAGGAAGCAGTAGTCCATTTAATATGATTGTTAAAACACTACCGCCTTAGTACATTAATCAAGGCAAGTCAATGGTAATACATAGATCAAAGTACCGACTGTTGTTGTCATTTATAACTTTGGGCTTTGCTTGTGGCCATCAATACTGTGTCTTTCATTATAACCTCAATGTTTACCGCACTTGTATCTAAAGGGACTCTGTGATGTAGTCAGGAAATTGGAGATATACGAGTCCTTCAAATATTGAAATAAAACACCACCTACATGGAAGGAGCTTGTTTCGTGGCATGATCAGGAGGAATCAGAAGCCTCCAATTTTCATACACGATCACAGGGTCCGTAACTCTCACCCAAAACAAACTCAGTTCAGCCGCAGTTATAAACACAAGGAACGAGGACACAAAACGCTCATTACTTCAGCTTATAACCTTCTCTCCACGACCATCCAGCCCCACTATGAGTTCAATTGTTTGCTTTAGTGCTATCATTAGGTCAGTGTTGTTCTGAACACTATAAAATGAATCCGAGAAAATACACCATAAAGAAGAAAATAGAGTAATAAAATCGTGTACCATAAAAATATATAATTCATGTATGATTAACTCTAAATATACTGTCATCTCACTCATCCAGCAAAGTATTAACAAGGAGGCTAGTTAGAATCCACCCCAGGAGACATGCACAGGTGACCAAGCATACAACTGATACCGGCACACCTTGATATATTGCACTGACTAGGGAGTGGAAGGAATTTTTAGTAGCATATTTTCCTCGTTTCCTACAATATCACCTGTGCATTGGATGTCTGACCGACCACCTCCTATAATAATAATAATAAAAAAAATATGTGACCTACAGGATACGAAGCTTAACCCTGCACTATTTACTTTCACACAAAATTTACACTTAACTTTATACTTTTTTCATAAGCTATACACGCATTACACCATTTTCTTCCCCAATAGCTTTACACTTCACTATTTATTTACTTTCCCAGACCCTCTAAGTCTAACACGTACCAAGGTGGTGGTAGCCTATACGTACCGGTTTCCTGTTTGGCCAACTATACACATTATCCACTGAGAGCTCCAGGGGCCCTGTGAGGAAAGAAAGCCTGACTGTGTACTGAAGGTCCCACAACAATTGATGATTTCCTGTGACATTACGAGTTGTGAGTGATGGTTTCGTAGGGACTCACTTTATTGCCCTGTGTTGGTTGTTGGTTGTACTCCAAACGACACCCAGTAGCGGTTTTACATAATTTCTCAGTTTCTGTCTATATGTTTCTCTCTCTCTGTTCCAGTGTTGTATTTCCTTCCATACCTTTTTCTATTTTAATATTTTTTCCCTTCAACAGTTTCTTAACAATTATATAGACTTTCGTTGATTTCCTCACTTTCTCCTTTTCTTGTTTGAGGTGTATGGCGAGAGTCAACTTTTCAATGTAGGTCTTTAGGATGGAAAACCCAGAGTGTAAGTAGCCAGCCAACCTAGAGGAGGCAGATGTTGTAACCTGGAGGCTACAGTGGCCTTGTATCCCAGGACGGTGGGCTATTATAACTCCTCCACATAACAGGCTTCATGATCAATGTGAAGGAGATGAGAACAGCGGCTGTGCGTCATTGCTATTTATATATGTATCCTTCCACTTCACCAAGACGAATCATTCAACTTGCCAAACTCATTTCCTCTCTTCCATACTCACCTTTCCTCCCCTCTCCATCATCTTTTCATCTCGATTATTCCCTCGCTATATCATTTCACTTCTCATTCTTTCTTACTCACTTGACTTCCCTTCCTTACATCCTTATTAATGGGTTTTTAATCTCTATTTCCTTATGTCAAGAGGCGATAATCTTTTGTCAGAGATATCCATAATTTTGACGTAGTCGTTTTCTCTTAATCCTCGAGCAAATATTTGTAGCATAAACTGTTCTATTTTGTTCTGGTTCAGGTATGTGCTCTCAACTCGACTCTACTAAATTATATACTGTCTTTTCATATCAAATTATAGACCCCTAGCCTAGGCCTTATAGTTTCGCAATCTATGTGGCTGCTTCACGAACGTAATTAGTGCTTCAGAAGATAATCAGTGTCAGTGTTTCGTGCGTATATCTAAACCCAACAGAGTAATAACTTCCACTTGAAAAATGTTGTTGTAGATTAGAAAGAGGTGTTGCCTTCTGGTGCGAATAATGGTCAAGTATTGGCAAGGTGCCCCACTTGATGAAATTGAAACTTCTAAAGCAATAAAACACGAAGAAAAAAAGAGAAAGGACCACAATGTATTTATTTATTTAGTCCTCCCGGCACAAGAAATCCCAAACGGTGTCCAACAACCACAACAGGTCCGGGAAGAAATATTGGTTATGCTGCACCATGAAAAAAAAAAAGGCAGCAGAGAAAAAAAATGTAAACACACGGAATATACAGAAAGGGACCCGACACGACTAGTCCTGGCCGGTGACTGAGACCAACCCCGAATGTGTCTCGACCAGGGTGAGGAAAAACGATGAGAGAAATAGAAATGGAAAAAAAAAATATGAATGGACCCCCGAAGCCTAGTACTGTATTATATATTTATGTCAGTATTGTGGCTATCGTATTTATCCAGTACTCGAGTTATACCTGTTTTCTGATGATGATTTTCAAATACTTCTTCCCTAATCACTAACATTATACACTCACGTATGTACTGGTAGTCTATTTAATCTTTTTAGGGACAACTTTTTCGGAAAGAAAGACATGGGTAATTAATTAAGAAAGAAGGAGAATTCGCTTCGTATGCTTATTAATTGAATATTATATAATATGCTTACAACAACCCAGTGTATTGATAAGCATAGTGATATTAAACTACACCAAGAAGGTAATAATATTAGATGCACTCATGAATGAATACCAAAGTTTAGAGGGATTCTGCATCTATTGGTGACACACACACACACACACACACACGTACTCACAGTATTAACACACACACACACACACACACACACACACCATGGACTCGCAATATTAACAATCTGGGACAATAGGTCATAAAATCTGTGTGGAGGTAAACTGTGTCACGCTGGTGGACTGATCCTCTGCTCTCAGGTGGTTTATTCTGGCTAATGGTTCTCCGTACTGTCATCGGGGACTAGAAATAATGGCTGGAGGTCTGATCATGTCGCCACTCGAGTCCCCAAAACACCGAGAGAGGAAAAAATTGAAATTGGTGCAAACATGTTGGCTTTGCAGTCCACTCACCTGCTGCAGGAGAATAATTCAATATTCCTTGTTTATAGAAAGGGTTTACATCCCCTCCCAGTAACCTTGGAATAAAATTGACCAAATATACACTCTACGAAATACACTAAAAGAACACAAATGCTGGAATAGCGTTGCTCTCTTTTTGGTTTGTATTTTGTCATCAGACCAGAGAATAAAATTTGGAAACCAATGATTCCTCCAAACTGTATAATATTATACCACTAAACTATTTTCCTCCTGTCGCTGCTGGTTTGTGGCACATCATGTGGGAATTATGGTAGTATTCATATATCAGACTGTATTACAGATATAAGGATTTTATTATTACCAATTTGAGGATTATTAAAGTCATGATTAAGTAAGAGACAAACATTTATCAGCTGTGTCATAGCAAATCGCTTTGTGTTAGTGCATATCAAATTAACTAAAGACCTAAGTTTTTTTTTTTTAGGATTATGTAAGGTAGTCTTTAGCTTTTGGACATTGTGACTTGCTTTTGTTATTCTGTGACCTGAATATAATTAGAAAAGTACACAGTAAATAAATAAATATCCAAAATTTCTTTCATAAACCTCAAAAAACAACAAAAACATGGTGGTTAACTTGTGCCTAAAAATGTGAACGTTAATGCTGACCCAAATACACTGCAGCTAAATATAATAATAACCATAACAAATACAAACATGAAACAAGATTACTTTGTCTGTCATGGAAAGTCTAGTCGTCCACCAATCGAAGCTGAAAGTGGTATGGCTATGGTATTGGGTATATATCACAACATTAGCTCATTCCATCCAGAGACTCATTATTACAGCGAGCGGAAGAGAGACAGACCAAGTAGCATATTCTGTGTTGTACTGTAGATGAGGGTGAGCGTATTTCAGGCATGACGCTAAGAGTAAACACAAAGTATATACTGTACAGAGAAGGAACTCTTGATCTCATTTGAATATTACAACTTTCCCTTCACTTTACACTTCTCTCTATTCCCTTCAGTGCACGCTCTTGTTTTCCTCGTATCGTTACCATTCTTTGTCTTCTCTGTTCTTAAATCTAACGTTTTCTGTTCTTCTAAATTTGTTTATTGTTATAATTGTTTTTCTTGTTTCTTAACTATTATTGATTTCACGACATCATTACTATACGATCGTTATTCATATGGAGTAATTCATTATTGTTGGCCACACACGACCAAAAGGCTTATGACAATAGGTGAAAAAAAAATGCAAACAGTCCGTTGTTATTTGTTAGATGTTGTTGTTGATGTTCTCCCGGGGCAGAATGGCCTCCTGCCCTACAGACGCCTGGTACACTCCTTTTTAGTTAGTTGTTTTCCTCTCCGATCTAAGTGATGCCTCGGTGAAATGTTTCCGCTCCTCACCAACAGAGGTCAGTCAACTCACTCTAGTGGCCGTACTGTCAACCTCTGCGATGATGGTGGTTATATACAGGATTCTTAACCTTAGTTCCACCTAGAAGATTATTAGTTAAGTTACACAAGTAGATATTGATGGTAGGTAAAAGATGTTAAAAAACAGAAAAACAATGGTAATAATATAAAAACAAGGAGAACAGAGAACATTAGATTGAATGAATCTTACCCTTGCACGCGATTCATGTATTGGGGTTAAAAAGGAAGGAAAGTCCAAATCATTATAATTGTATCCAAACGATTAAAGTGACCTCTGGTGTCAAAGAACTCTTGTAGTCATAATATTATGTTTGTGCTCCATTATGCGATTGCCTCCAGTGTTCAAATGGTTTGAAAGTGATATTTTGCCCATCTACAACCCCAGGGACATAACTTTCCTGCATCCAATTTTTTTTCTCGGCATTATTTGGCGTTATCTTAATTTCTTTTTTGCAGTAAATTGTTTCAGAGGCCAGTGTTTACAGGTTCACTCTCTCTACTGTACAGTATGTATATTCAGTCTTGTTTTATTGTAGAAGTTGTTTTGTTTTGAAATGTTATTGTGTAAATAGAGAGGGAGTTTGTATTTGTGTTTTCGAGCCACATTTATTCAACGTTTATGCAGCGATGCTTTGTCCATTAGTGTTTTATATATATATAGTATGTTTTGTGTGTTCAACTATTTATGCCTTGTACTGTCTGATGTATATATGAAAAACGCTTTACAGATGTTGTTAGAAAGTCTCATATCAGCTTTAATAGTAAAGTCATGGCAACACAAAGAATATTGCTAATGAACATAACAGTATTCTGTTTAGAGAAAATAGATATAAAGCCTTGATGAAACCCATGGCAGATAGTCATTAGTTCATTAAAATTGAGAGGACAGCTTCACCAGAATAATATTACTGTACACGTATGTGGTATTACCTTTCAAAGTTATTCTGTAGTGGGGTATTGCCTGTAGTGAAGAGGGCAATACTTTAGGGGTTTTGGGAGCCCCTTCGGAACCAATCACTCCCTTTCAGTTCGTCATTTGTCCCTATTTTCTTTCTATGTCATTCCTGCCTGCTGTCTCACCTCTATCACCTGTTTCTGGTTCTATATCAATCAATCAATCAATCATCCAAAATAATGGTTTTCCTTTGTTCTTCATCTGACCATTAGTCCCTCATCACATTGTAAATATTATTTATTTAATTTAAGTTAAAAGTCATGCATGGAACACATAAAGAAAATCTAGTATGCCAAAAAAAAAAAATGAAAATTGTAATAAAACGTGTGATGTATATATAAACAACGTGTATATAAGTAGTTTCAAAGATAAACAAATGCATTTCTTTCATAGATAAATATGTGTAAAGTATAAAAGTTGTGTAAAGTAAACACGGTGGAACACAAAAGAACGTTTGCATATTAAAAACTTTATTAAATAATACTGTGAATTTTATAACCATGTGTCGAGTAAGTAAAAGAAAATGCAGAGACTACCACTACACCGAGAGTATTTCAGTCTGTTTATAGGGATTAAACAAGTGCAAAGTCCTCTCCAGTTTTGCGTTTACACGAGAAAATTTAAGAATGTCCTCTCTTCATTCATTCATTAATTCGCTTACTTTTCTTAATATCACTCCTTTTACTTTCTTTCCAATATTGTATATATTTTTCACACTGGGTACAACATTGCCTCACTGCACACAATCAAACGAGTTCCCTTAAACAAAGCACTGAAGGGACGAGGCGTGAACGAAAAACAACATTTGACATTACAAACTTGGGTATAAATATTGCTGACCAAATTTCAGAACTCAATATTATGACGAGGTAATAAAAGGAAACAAAATAAAGGGAGGTTGAACAAATACACTGAAATAAAATACCAAGGGGAAATGTGACAAAGAGTTGAAATATTAAACTGCAACCCTTCCAGCTACACGGAGGAAAATATTAATAGTGTTTACCATATTGGGAGTTTTCATTAAAGGTTATTAAAGGTGCCAGCGAGTGGCAGTCACTGGGACAGAGTGTAGCACACACTGTGTGTATAAAACACAATTATAGCACACATCACAAGGATGTAATGTATGGCCCAGCGACCTCTCCACCCACGTGAGACCCGAGTCAGCTTCAGCTATGGCTGACTAAGCAGGAAGACCTCAGACAGCCGACTCAAACCCCCCACCCCCTGCTCACAGGGGTGGTAACCTCTGGCATTAGTGGTATTTATAACAGTGTCCCGAGCAAGGATCGAACACTGGGCCACAGAATTGCAGCCACAATTGTTACCACTGTGCTAGCCAGAGGCTTAGAACTTACCATTACCATCACTGTAAAATTTTTACCATTACCATCTCTGTAAAATTTTTACCATTACCATCACTGTAAAAATTTTACCATTACCATCAATGTAAATTTTTTACCATTACCATCACTGTAAATTTTTTACCATTACCATCACTGTAAAAAATTTACCATTACCATTACTGTAAATTTTTTACCATTACCATCACTGTATAATGTTTACCTTTACCATCACTGTAAAATTTTTACCATTACCATCACTGTAAAATTTTTACCATTACCATCACTGTAAAATTTTTACCATTACCATCACTGTAAAATTTTTAACATTACCATCACTGTAAATTTTTTACCATTACCATCACTGTAAAAATTTTACCAATACCATCACTGTAAAATCTTTACCATTACCATCACTGTAAAATTTTTACCATTACCATCACTGTAAAATTTTTACCATTACCATCACTGTAAATTTTTTTACCATTACCATCACTGTAAAATTTTTACCATTACCATCACTGTAAATTTTTTACCATTACCATCACTGTAAAAATTTTACCATTACCATCATTGTAAATTTTTTACCATTACCATCAATGTAAATTTTTTACCATTACCATCAATGTAATTTTTTTACCATTACCATCAATGTAAATTTTTTTACCATTACCATCACTGTAAAATGTTTACCATTACCATCACTGTAAAATTTTTACCATTACCATCACTGTAAATTTTTTAACATTACCATCACTGTAAATTTTTTACCATTACCATCACTGTAAATTTTTTACCATTACCATCACAGTAAATTTTTTACCATTACCATCACTGTAAATTTTTTACCATTACCATCAATGTAAAATTTTTACCATTACCATCAATGTAAATTTTTTACCATTACCATCAATGTAAATTTTTTACCATTACCATCAATGTAAATTTTTTTACCATTACCATCACTGTAAAATTTTTACCATTACCATCACTGTAAAATTTTTACCATTACCATCACTGTAAAATTTTTACTATTACCATCACTGTAAATTTTTTACCATTACCATCACTGTAAATTTTTTACCATTATCATCACTGTAAAATTTTTACCATTACCATCACTGTAAAATTTTTACCATTACCATCACTGTAAAATTTTTACCATTACCATCACTGTAAAATTTTTGCCATTACCATCAATGTAAACTTTTTACAATTACCATCACTGTAAAATTTTTACCATTACCATCACTGTAAAATTTTTACCATTACCATCACTGTAACTTTTTTACCATTACCATCACTGTAATTTTTTTACCATTACCATCACTGTAAATTTTTTACCATTACCATCACTGTAATTTTTTTACCATTACCATCACTGTAAAATTTTTACCATTTCCATCACTGTAAATTTTTTACCATTACCATCACTGTAAAATTTTTACCATTACCATCACTGTAATTTTTTTACCATTACCATCATTGTATTTTTTTTACCATTACCATCACTGTAAAAATTTTACCATTACCATCACTGTAAAATTTTTACCATTACCATCACTGTAAAATTTTTACCATTACCATCACTGTAAATTTTTTACCATTACCATCACTGTAAATTTTTTACCATTACCATCACTGTAAATTTTTTACCATTACCATCACTGTAACATTTTTACCATTACCATCACTGTAACATTTTTACCATTACCATCACTGTAAAATTTTTACCATTACCATCACTGGAGATTTTTTACCATTACCATCACTGTAAAATTTTTACCATTACCATCACTGTAAAATTTTTACCATTACCATCACTGTAAAATATTTACCATTACCATCACTTTAAAAATTTTACCATTACCATCACTGTAAATTTTTTACCATTACCATCACAGTAAAAATTTTACCATTACCATCACTGTAAAATTTTTACCATTACCATCACTGTAAAATTTTTACCATTACCATCACTGTAAAATTTTTACCATTAACATCACTATAAAATTTTTACCATTACCATCACTGTAGAATTTTTACCATTACCTACCATCACTGTAAAATTTTTACCATTACCATCACTGTAAATTTTTTACCATTACCATCACTGTAAATTTTTTACCATTACCATCACTGTAAATTTTTACCATTACCATCAATGTAAATTTTTTACCATTACCATCAATGTAAATTTTTTACCATTACCATCAATGTAAATTTTTTACCATTACCATCACTGTAATTTTTTTACCATTACCATCAATGTAAATTTTTTACCATTACCATCATTGTAAATTTTTTACCATTACCATCAATGTAAATTTTTTACCATTACCATCAATGTAAATTTTTTACCATTACCCTCAATGATTTTTTTTTACCATTACCATCACTGTAAATTTTTTACCATTACCATCACTGTAAAATTTTTACCATTACCATCACTGTAAATTTTTTACCATTACCATCACTGTAAATTTTTTACCATTATCATCACTGTAAAATTTTTACCATTACCATCACTGTAAAATTTTTACCATTACCATCACTGTAAAATTTTTACCATTACCATCACTGTAAAATTTTTGCCATTACCATCAATGTAAACTTTTTACAATTACCATCACTGTAAAATTTTTACCATTACCATCACTGTAAAATTTTTACCATTACCATCACTGTAACTTTTTTACCATTACCATCACTGTAATTTTTTTACCATTACCATCACTGTAATTTTTTTACCATTACCATCACTGTAATTTTTTTACCATTACCATCACTGTAAAATTTTTACCATTTCCATCACTGTAAATTTTTTACCATTACCATCACTGTAAAATTTTTACCATTACCATCACTGTAATTTTTTTACCATTACCATCATTGTAAATTTTTTACCATTACCATCACTGTAAAAATTTTACCATTACCATCACTGTAAAATTTTTACCATTACCATCACTGTAAAATTTTTACCATTACCATCACTGTAAATTTTTTACCATTACCATCACTGTAAATTTTTTACCATTACCATCACTGTAAATTTTTTACCATTACCATCACTGTAACATTTTTACCATTACCATCACTGTAACATTTTTACCATTACCATCACTGTAAAATTTTTACCATTACCATCACTGGAGATTTTTTACCATTACCATCACTTTAAAATTTTTACCATTACCATCACTGTAAATTTTTTACCATTACCATCACAGTAAAAATTTTACCATTACCATCACTGTAAAATTTTTACCATTACCATCACTGTAAAATTTTTACCATTACCATCACTGTAAAATTTTTACCATTAACATCACTATAAAATTTTTACCATTACCATCACTGTAGAATTTTTACCATTACCTACCATCACTGTAAAATTTTTACCATTACCATCACTGTAAATTTTTTACCATTACCATTACTGTAAATTTTTACCATTACCATCAATGTAAATTTTTTACCATTACCATCAATGTAAATTTTTTACCATTACCATCAATGTAAATTTTTTACCATTACCATCACTGTAATTTTTTTACCATTACCATCAATGTAAATTTTTTACCATTACCATCAATGTAAATTTTTTACCATTACCATCAATGTAAATTTTTTACCATTACCATCAATGTAAATTTTTTACCATTACCCTCAATGATTTTTTTTTACCATTACCATCACTGTAAATTTTTTACCATTACCATCACTGTAAAATTTTTACCATTACCATCACTGTAAATTTTTTATCATTACCATCACTGTAAATTTTTTATCATTACCATCACTATAAAATTTTTACCATTACCATCACTGTAAAATTTTTACCATTACCATCACTGTAAAATTTTTACCATTACCATCACTGTAAATTTTTTACCATTACCATCACTGTAAATTTTTTACCATTACCATCACTGTAAAATTTTTACCATTACCATCACTGTAAAATTTTTACCATTACCATCACTGTAAAATTTTTACCATTACCATCACTGTAAAATATTTACCATTACCATCACTGTAAAAGTTTTACCATTACTATCACTGTAAAATCTTTACCACTACCATCACTGTAAAATTTTTACCATTACCATCACTGTAAAATTTTTACCATTACCATCACTGTAAATTTTTTACCATTACCATCACTGTAAATTTTTTACCATTACCATCACTGTAACATTTTTACCATTACCATCACTGTAACATTTTTACCATTACCATCACTGTAAAATTTTTACCATTACCATCACTGGAGATTTTTTACCATTACCATCACTTTAAAATTTTTACCATTACCATCACTGTAAATTTTTTACCATTACCATCACAGTAAAAATTTTACCATTACCATCACTGTAAAATTTTTACCATTACCATCACTGTAAAATTTTTACCATTACCATCACTGTAAAATTTTTACCATTAACATCACTATAAAATTTTTACCATTACCATCACTGTAAATTTTTTACCATTACCATTACTGTAAATTTTTACCATTACCATCAATGTAAATTTTTTACCATTACCATCAATGTAAATTTTTTACCATTACCATCAATGTAAATTTTTTACCATTACCATCACTGTAATTTTTTTACCATTACCATCAATGTAAATTTTTTACCATTACCATCAATGTAAATTTTTTACCATTACCATCAATGTAAATTTTTTACCATTACCATCAATGTAAATTTTTTACCATTACCCTCAATGATTTTTTTTTACCATTACCATCACTGTAAATTTTTTACCATTACCATCACTGTAAAATTTTTACCATTACCATCACTGTAAATTTTTTATCATTACCATCACTGTAAATTTTTTATCATTACCATCACTATAAAATTTTTACCATTACCATCACTGTAAAATTTTTACCATTACCATCACTGTAAAATTTTTACCATTACCATCACTGTAAATTTTTTACCATTACCATCACTGTAAATTTTTTACCATTACCATCACTGTAAAATTTTTACCATTACCATCACTGTAAAATTTTTACCATTACCATCACTGTAAAATTTTTACCATTACCATCACTGTAAAATATTTACCATTACCATCACTGTAAAAGTTTTACCATTACTATCACTGTAAAATCTTTACCACTACCATCACTGTAAAATTTTTACCATTACCATCACTGTAAAATTTTTACCATTACCATCACTGTAAATTTTTTACCATTACCATCACTGTAAATTTTTTACCATTACCATCACTGTAACATTTTTACCATTACCATCACTGTAACATTTTTACCATTACCATCACTGTAAAATTTTTACCATTACCATCACTGGAGATTTTTTACCATTACCATCACTTTAAAATTTTTACCATTACCATCACTGTAAATTTTTTACCATTACCATCACAGTAAAAATTTTACCATTACCATCACTGTAAAATTTTTACCATTACCATCACTGTAAAATTTTTACCATTACCATCACTGTAAAATTTTTACCATTAACATCACTATAAAATTTTTACCATTACCATCACTGTAGAATTTTTACCATTACCTACCATCACTGTAAAATTTTTACCATTACCATCACTGTAAATTTTTTACCATTACCATTACTGTAAATTTTTACCATTACCATCAATGTAAATTTTTTACCATTACCATCAATGTAAATTTTTTACCATTACCATCAATGTAAATTTTTTACCATTACCATCACTGTAATTTTTTTACCATTACCATCAATGTAAATTTTTTACCATTACCATCAATGTAAATTTTTTACCATTACCATCAATGTAAATTTTTTACCATTACCATCAATGTAAATTTTTTACCATTACCCTCAATGATTTTTTTTTACCATTACCATCACTGTAAATTTTTTACCATTACCATCACTGTAAAATTTTTACCATTACCATCACTGTAAATTTTTTATCATTACCATCACTGTAAATTTTTTATCATTACCATCACTATAAAATTTTTACCATTACCATCACTGTAAAATTTTTACCATTACCATCACTGTAAAATTTTTACCATTACCATCACTGTAAATTTTTTACCATTACCATCACTGTAAATTTTTTACCATTACCATCACTGTAAAATTTTTACCATTACCATCACTGTAAAATTTTTACCATTACCATCACTGTAAAATTTTTACCATTACCATCACTGTAAAATATTTACCATTACCATCACTGTAAAAGTTTTACCATTACTATCACTGTAAAATCTTTACCACTACCATCACTGTAAAATTTTTACCATTACCATCACTGTAAAATTTTTACCATTACCATCACTGTAAAATTTTTACCATTACCATCACTGTAAAATTTTTACCATTACCATCACTGTAAAATTTTTACCATTACCATCACTGTAAAATTTTTACCATTACCATCACTGTAAAATTTTTACCATTACCATCAATGTAAATTTTTTACCATTACCATCAATGTAAATTTTTTACCATTACCATCAATGTAAATTTTTTACCATTACCATCACTGTAAAATTTTTACCATTACCATCACTGTAAAATTTTTAACATTACCATCACTGTAAATTTTTTACCATTACCATTACTGTAAAATGTTTACCATTACCATCACTGTAAAATTTATACCATTACCATCACTGTAAAATATTTAACATTACCATCACTGTAAATTTTTTACCATTACCATCAATGTAATTTTTTTACCATTACCATCACTGTAAATTTTTTACCATTACCATCACTGTAAATTTTTTACCATTACCATCACTGTAAATTTTTTTCCATTACCATCAATGTAAATTTTTTACCATTACCATCACAGTAAATTTTTTACCATTACCATCAACGCAATTTTTTTACCATTACCATCAATGTAAATTTTTTACCATTACCATCAATGTACATTTTTTTACCATTACCATCACTGTAAATTTTTTACCATTACCATCACTGTAAAATTTTTACCATTACCATCACTGTAAAATGTTTACTATTACCATCACTGTAAATTTTTTACCATTACCATCACTGTAAATTTTTTACCATTACCATCACTGTAAAATTTTTACCATTACCATCACTGTAAAATTTTTACCATTACCATCACTGTAAAATTTTTATCATTACCATCACTGTAAAATTTTTGCCATTACCATCACTGTAAAAATTTTGCCATTACCATCACTGTAAACTTTTTACAATTACCATCACTGTAAATTTTTTACCATTACCATCACTGTAAAATTTTTACCATTACCATCACTGTAAATTTTTTACCATTACCATCACTGTAAATTTTTTACCATTACCATCACTGTAAATTTTTTACCATTACCATCACTGTAATTTTTTTACCATTACCATCACTGTAAAATTTTTACCATTTCCTTCACTGTAAAATTTTTACCATTACCATCACTGTAAATTTTTTACCATTACCATCACTGTAATTTTTTTACCATTACCATCATTGTAAATTTTTTACCATTACCATCACTGTAAAATTTTTACCATTACCATCACTGTAAAATTTTTACCATTACCATCACAGTAAAATTTTTACCATTTCCATCACTGTAAAAATTTTACCATTACCATCACTGTAAATTTTTTACCATTACCATCACTGTAAATTTTTTACCATTACCATCACTGTAAATTTTTTACTATTACCATCACTGTAACATTTTTACCATTACCATCACTGTAACATTTTTACCATTACCATCACTGTAAAATTTTTACCATTACAATCACTGGAAAAATTTTACCATTACCATCACTGTAAAATTTTTACCATTACCATCACTGTAAAATATTTACCATTACCATCACTTTAAATTTTTTACCATTACCATCACTGTAAATTTTTTACCATTACCATCACTGTAAAATTTTTACCATTACCATCACTGTAAATTTTTTACCATCACCATCACTGTAAATTTTTTACCATTACCATCACTGTAATTTTTTTACCATTACCATCACTGTAAAATTTTTACCATTACCATCACTGTAAAAATTTTACCATTACCATCACTGTAAAATTTTTACCATTACCATCACTGTAAAAATTTTACCATTACCATCACTGTAAATTTTTTACCATTACCATCACTGTAAATTTTTTACCATTACCATCACTGTAAAAATTTTACCATTACCATCACTGTAAAAATTTTACCATTACCATCACTGTAAAAATTTTACCATTACCATCACTGTAAAAAAATTACCATTACCATCACTGTAAAAAATTTACCATTACCATCACTGTAAAAATTTTACCATTACCATCACTGTAAAAAAAATTCCATTACCATCACTGTAAAAATTTTACCATTACCATCACTGTAAAAAATTTACCATTACCATCACAGTAAATTTTTTACCATTACCATCACTGTAAAATTTTTACCATTACCATCACTGTAAATTTTTTACCATTACCCTCAATGAATTTTTTTTACCATTACCATCACTGTAATTTTTTTACCATTACCATCACTGTAAAATTTTTACCATTACCATCACTGTAAATTTTTTATCATTACCATCACTGTAAATTTTTTATCATTACCATCACTATAAAATTTTTACCATTACCATCACTGTAAAATTTTTACCATTACCATCACTGTAAAATTTTTACCATTACCATCACTGTAAAATTTTTACCATTACCATCACTGTAAAATTTTTACCATTACCATCACTGTAAATTTTTTACCATTACCATCACTGTAAAATTTTTACCATTACCATCACTGTAAAATTTTTACCATTACCATCACTGTAAAATTTTTACCATTACCATCACTGTAAAATATTTACCATTACCATCACTGTAAAAGTTTTACCATTACTATCACTGTAAAATCTTTACCATTACCATCACTGTAAAATTTTTACCATTACCATCACTGTAAATTTTTTACCATTACCATCAATGTAAATTTTTTACCATTACCATCAATGTAAATTTTTTACCATTACCATCACTGTAAAATTTTTACCATTATCATCACTGTAAAATTTTTAACATTACCATCACTGTAAATTTTTTACCATTACCATTACTGTAAAATGTTTACCATTACCATCACTGTAAAATTTATACCATTACCATCACTGTAAAATATTTAACATTACCATCACTGTAAATTTTTTACCATTACCATCAATGTAATTTTTTTACCATTACCATCACTGTAAATTTTTTACCATTACCATCACTGTAAATTTTTTACCATTACCATCACTGTAAATTTTTTTCCATTACCATCAATGTAAATTTTTTACCATTACCATCACTGTAAATTTTTTACCATTACCATCAATGTAAATTTTTTACCATTACCATCAATGTAAATTTTTTACCATTACCATCAATGTAAATTTTTTTACCATTACCATCACTGTAAATTTTTTACCATTACCATCACTGTAAAATTTTTACCATTACCATCACTGTAAAATGTTTACTATTACCATCACTGTAAATTTTTTACCATTACCATCACTGTAAATTTTTTACCATTACCATCACTGTAAAATTTTTACCATTACCATCACTGTAAATTTTTTACCATTATCATCACTGTAAAATTTTTACCATTACCATCACTGTAAAATTTTTGCCATTACCATCACTGTAAAAATTTTGCCATTACCATCACTGTAAACTTTTTACCATTACCATCACTGTAAATTTTTTACCATTACCATCTCTGTAAAATTTTTACCATTACCATCACTGTAAATTTTTTACCATTACCATCACTGTAAATTTTTTACCATTACCATCACTGTAAATTTTTTACCATTACCATCACTGTAATTTTTTTACCATTACCATCACTGTAACATTTTTACCATTTCCTTCACTGTAAAATTTTTACCATTACCATCACTGTAAATTTTTTACCATTACCATCACTGTAATTTTTTTACCATTACCATCATTGTAAATTTTTTACCATTACCATCACTGTAAAATTTTTACCATTACCATCACTGTAAAATTTTTACCATTACCATCACAGTAAATTTTTTACCATTTCCATCACTGTAAAATTTTTACCATTACCATCACTGTAAATTTTTTACCATTACCATCACTGTAAATTTTTTACCATTACCATCACTGTAAATTTTTTACTATTACCATCACTGTAACATTTTTACCATTACCATCACTGTAACATTTTTACCATTACCATCACTGTAAAATTTTTACCATTACCATCACTGGAAAAATTTTACCATTACCATCACTGTAAAATTTTTACCATTACCATCACTGTAAAATATTTACCATTACCATCACTTTAAATTTTTTACCATTACCATCACTGTAAATTTTTTACCATTACCATCACTGTAAAATTTTTACCATTACCATCACTGTAAATTTTTTACCATCACCATCACTGTAAATTTTTTACCATTACCATCACTGTAAATTTTTTACCATTACCATCACTGTAAAATTTTTACCATTACCATCACTGTAAAAATTTTACCATTACCATCACTGTAAAATTTTTACCATTACCATCACTGTAAAAATTTTACCATTACCATCACTGTAATTTTTTTACCATTACCATCACTGTAAATTTTTTACCATTACCATCACTGTAAAAATTTTACCATTACCATCACTGTAAAAATTTTACCATTACCATCACTGTAAAAATTTTACCATTACCATCACTGTAAAAAAATTACCATTACCATCACTGTAAAAAATTTACCATTACCATCACTGTAAAAATTTTACCATTACCATCACTGTAAAAAAAATTCCATTACCATCACTGTAAAAATTTTACCATTACCATCACTGTAAAAATTTTACCATTACCATCACAGTAAATTTTTTACCATTACCATCACTGTAAAATTTTTACCATTACCATCACTGTAAATTTTTTACCATTACCCTCAATGAATTTTTTTTACCATTACCATCACTGTAATTTTTTTACCATTACCATCACTGTAAAATTATTACCATTACCATCACTGTAAATTTTTTATCATTACCATCACTGTAAATTTTTTATCATTACCATCACTATAAATTTTTTACCATTACCATCACTGTAAATTTTTTACCATTACCATCACTGTAAAATTTTTACCATTACCATCACTGTAAAATTTTTACCATTACCATCACTGTAAAATTTTTACCATTACCATCACTGTAAATTTTTTACCATTACCATCACTGTAAAATTTTTACCATTACCATCACTGTAAAATTTTTACCATTACCATCACTGTAAAATTTTTACCATTACCATCACTGTAAAATATTTACCATTACCATCACTGTAAAAGTTTTACCAATACTATCACTGTAAAATCTTTACCATTACCATCACTGTAAAATTTTTACCATTACCATCACTGTAAAAGTTTTACCATTACCATCACTGTAAAATTTTTACCATTACCATCACTGTAAAAGTTTTACCATTACCATCACTGTAAAATTTTTACCATTACCATCACTGTAAAATTTTTACCATTACCATCACTGTAAAATTTTTACCATTACCATCACTGTAAAATTTTTACCATTACCATCACTGTAAAATTTTTACCATTACCATCACTGTAAATTTTTTACCATTACCATCAATGTAAATTTTTTACCATTACCATCAATGTAAATTTTTTACCATTACCATCACTGTAAAATTTTTACCATTACCATCACTGTAAAATTTTTAACATTACCATCACTGTAAATTTTTTACCAATACCATTACTGTAAAATGTTTACCATTACCATCACTGTAAAATTTTTACCAATACCATCACTGTAAAATATTTAACATTACCATCACTGTAAATTTTTTACCATTACCATCAATGTAATTTTTTTACCATTACCATCAATGTAAATTTTTTTACCATTACCATCACTGCAAAATGTTTACCATTACCATCACTGTAAATTTTTTACCATTACCATCACTGTAAAATTGTTAACATTACCATCACTGTAAATTTTTTACCATTACCATCACTGTATATTTTTTACCATTACCATCACTGTAAATTTTTTACCATTACCATCACTGTAAATTTTTTTCCATTACCATCACTGTAAAATTTTTACCATTACCATCACTGTAAAATGTTTACTATTACCATCACTGTAAATTTTTTACCATTACCATCACTGTAAATTTTTTACCATTACCATCACTGTAAAATTTTTACCATTACCATCACTGTAAATTTTTTACCATTACCATCACTGTAAAATTTTTACCATTACCATCACTGTAAAATTTTTGCCATTACCATCACTGTAAAAATTTTGCCATTACCATCACTGTAAACTTTTTACCATTACCATCACTGTAAATTTTTTACCATTACCATCACTGTAAAATTTTTACCATTACCATCACTGTAAATTTTTTACCATTACCATCACTGTAAATTTTTTACCATTACCATCACTGTAAATTTTTTACCATTACCATCACTGTAATTTTTTTACCATTACCATCACTGTAAAATTTTTACCATTTCCTTCACTGTAAAATTTTTACCATTACCATCACTGTAAATTTTTTACCATTACCATCACTGTAAATTTTTTACCATTACCATCATTGTAAATTTTTTACCATTACCATCACTGTAAAATTTTTACCATTACCATCACTGTAAAATTTTTACCATTACCATCACAGTAAATTTTTTACCATTTCCATCACTGTAAAATTTTTACCATTACCATCACTGTAAATTTTTTACCATTACCATCACTGTAAATTTTTTACCATTACCATCACTGTAAATTTTTTACTATTACCATCACTGTAACATTTTTACCATTACCATCACTGTAACATTTTTACCATTACCATCACTGTAAAATTTTTACCATTACCATCACTGGAAAAATTTTACCATTACCATCACTGTAAAATTTTTACCATTACCATCACTGTAAAATATTTACCATTACCATCACTTTAAATTTTTTACCATTACCATCACTGTAAATTTTTTACCATTACCATCACTGTAAAATTTTTACCATTACCATCACTGTAAATTTTTTACCATCACCATCACTGTAAATTTTTTACCATTACCATCACTGTAAATTTTTTACCATTACCATCACTGTAAAATTTTTACCATTACCATCACTGTAAAAATTTTACCATTACCATCACTGTAAAATTTTTACCATTACCATCACTGTAAAAATTTTACCATTACCATCACTGTAATTTTTTTACCATTACCATCACTGTAAATTTTTTACCATTACCATCACTGTAAAAATTTTACCATTACCATCACTGTAAAAATTTTACCATTACCATCACTGTAAAAATTTTACCATTACCATCACTGTAAAAAAATTACCATTACCATCACTGTAAAAAATTTACCATTACCATCACTGTAAAAATTTTACCATTACCATCACTGTAAAAAAAATTCCATTACCATCACTGTAAAAATTTTACCATTACCATCACTGTAAAAATTTTACCATTACCATCACAGTAAATTTTTTACCATTACCATCACTGTAAAATTTTTACCATTACCATCACTGTAAATTTTTTACCATTACCCTCAATGAATTTTTTTTACCATTACCATCACTGTAATTTTTTTACCATTACCATCACTGTAAAATTTTTACCATTACCATCACTGTAAATTTTTTATCATTACCATCACTGTAAATTTTTTATCATTACCATCACTATAAATTTTTTACCATTACCATCACTGTAAATTTTTTACCATTACCATCACTGTAAAATTTTTACCATTACCATCACTGTAAAATTTTTACCATTACCATCACTGTAAAATTTTTACCATTACCATCACTGTAAATTTTTTACCATTACCATCACTGTAAAATTTTTACCATTACCATCACTGTAAAATTTTTACCATTACCATCACTGTAAAATTTTTACCATTACCATCACTGTAAAATATTTACCATTACCATCACTGTAAAAGTTTTACCAATACTATCACTGTAAAATCTTTACCATTACCATCACTGTAAAATTTTTACCATTACCATCACTGTAAAATTTTTACCATTACCATCACTGTAAATTTTTTACCATTACCATCACTGTAAATTTTTTACCATTACCATCACTGTAAATTTTTTACCATTACCATCACTGTAATTTTTTTACCATTACCATCACTGTAAAATTTTTACCATTTCCATCACTGTAAATTTTTTACCATTACCATCACTGTAAAATTTTTACCATTACCATCACTGTAATTTTTTTACCATTACCATCATTGTAAATTTTTTACCATTACCATCACTGTAAAAATTTTACCATTACCATCACTGTAAAATTGTTACCATTACCATCACTGTAAAATTTTTACCATTACCATCACTGTAAATTTTTTACCATTACCATCACTGTAAATTTTTTACCATTACCATCACTGTAAATTTTTTACCATTACCATCACTGTAACATTTTTACCATTACCATCACTGTAACATTTTTACCATTACCATCACTGTAAAATTTTTACCATTACCATCACTGGAGATTTTTTACCATTACCATCACTGTAAAATTTTTACCATTACCATCACTGTAAAATTTTTACCATTACCATCACTGTAAAATATTTACCATTACCATCACTTTAAAATTTTTACCATTACCATCACTGTAAATTTTTTACCATTACCATCACAGTAAAAATTTTACCATTACCATCACTGTAAAATTTTTACCATTACCATCACTGTAAAATTTTTACCATTACCATCACTGTAAAATTTTTACCATTAACATCACTATAAAATTTTTACCATTACCATCACTGTAGAATTTTTACCATTACCTACCATCACTGTAAAATTTTTACCATTACCATCACTGTAAATTTTTTACCATTACCATTACTGTAAATTTTTACCATTACCATCAATGTAAATTTTTTACCATTACCATCAATGTAAATTTTTTACCATTACCATCAATGTAAATTTTTTACCATTACCATCACTGTAATTTTTTTACCATTACCATCAATGTAAATTTTTTACCATTACCATCAATGTAAATTTTTTACCATTACCATCAATGTAAATTTTTTACCATTACCATCAATGTAAATTTTTTACCATTACCCTCAATGATTTTTTTTTACCATTACCATCACTGTAAATTTTTTACCATTACCATCACTGTAAAATTTTTACCATTACCATCACTGTAAATTTTTTATCATTACCATCACTGTAAATTTTTTATCATTACCATCACTATAAAATTTTTACCATTACCATCACTGTAAAATTTTTACCATTACCATCACTGTAAAATTTTTACCATTACCATCACTGTAAATTTTTTACCATTACCATCACTGTAAATTTTTTACCATTACCATCACTGTAAAATTTTTACCATTACCATCACTGTAAAATTTTTACCATTACCATCACTGTAAAATTTTTACCATTACCATCACTGTAAAATATTTACCATTACCATCACTGTAAAAGTTTTACCATTACTATCACTGTAAAATCTTTACCACTACCATCACTGTAAAATTTTTACCATTACCATCACTGTAAAATTTTTACCATTACCATCACTGTAAAATTTTTACCATTACCATCACTGTAAAATTTTTACCATTACCATCACTGTAAAATTTTTACCATTACCATCACTGTAAAATTTTTACCATTACCATCACTGTAAATTTTTTACCATTACCATCAATGTAAATTTTTTACCATTACCATCAATGTAAATTTTTTACCATTACCATCACTGTAAAATTTTTACCATTACCATCACTGTAAAATTTTTAACATTACCATCACTGTAAATTTTTTACCATTACCATTACTGTAAAATGTTTACCATTACCATCACTGTAAAATTTATACCATTACCATCACTGTAAAATATTTAACATTACCATCACTGTAAATTTTTTACCATTACCATCAATGTAATTTTTTTACCATTACCATCACTGTAAATTTTTTACCATTACCATCACTGTAAATTTTTTACCATTACCATCACTGTAAATTTTTTTCCATTACCATCAATGTAAATTTTTTACCATTACCATCACAGTAAATTTTTTACCATTACCATCAACGCAAATTTTTTACCATTACCATCAATGTAAATTTTTTACCATTACCATCAATGTACATTTTTTTACCATTACCATCACTGTAAATTTTTTACCATTACCATCACTGTAAAATTTTTACCATTACCATCACTGTAAAATGTTTACTATTACCATCACTGTAAATTTTTTACCATTACCATCACTGTAAATTTTTTACCATTACCATCACTGTAAAATTTTTACCATTACCATCACTGTAAAATTTTTACCATTACCATCACTGTAAAATTTTTATCATTACCATCACTGTAAAATTTTTGCCATTACCATCACTGTAAAAATTTTGCCATTACCATCACTGTAAACTTTTTACCATTACCATCACTGTAAATTTTTTACCATTACCATCACTGTAAAATTTTTACCATTACCATCACTGTAAATTTTTTACCATTACCATCACTGTAAATTTTTTACCATTACCATCACTGTAAATTTTTTACCATTACCATCACTGTAATTTTTTTACCATTACCATCACTGTAAAATTTTTACCATTTCCTTCACTGTAAAATTTTTACCATTACCATCACTGTAAATTTTTTACCATTACCATCACTGTAATTTTTTTACCATTACCATCATTGTAAATTTTTTACCATTACCATCACTGTAAAATTTTTACCATTACCATCACTGTAAAATTTTTACCATTACCATCACAGTAAAATTTTTACCATTTCCATCACTGTAAAAATTTTACCATTACCATCACTGTAAATTTTTTACCATTACCATCACTGTAAATTTTTTACCATTACCATCACTGTAAATTTTTTACTATTACCATCACTGTAACATTTTTACCATTACCATCACTGTAACATTTTTACCATTACCATCACTGTAAAATTTTTACCATTACAATCACTGGAAAAATTTTACCATTACCATCACTGTAAAATTTTTACCATTACCATCACTGTAAAATATTTACCATTACCATCACTTTAAATTTTTTACCATTACCATCACTGTAAATTTTTTACCATTACCATCACTGTAAAATTTTTACCATTACCATCACTGTAAATTTTTTACCATCACCATCACTGTAAATTTTTTACCATTACCATCACTGTAATTTTTTTACCATTACCATCACTGTAAAATTTTTACCATTACCATCACTGTAAAAATTTTACCATTACCATCACTGTAAAATTTTTACCATTACCATCACTGTAAAAATTTTACCATTACCATCACTGTAAATTTTTTACCATTACCATCACTGTAATTTTTTTACCATTACCATCACTGTAAAAATTTTACCATTACCATCACTGTAAAAATTTTACCATTACCATCACTGTAAAAATTTTACCATTACCATCACTGTAAAAAAATTACCATTACCATCACTGTAAAAAATTTACCATTACCATCACTGTAAAAATTTTACCATTACCATCACTGTAAAAAAAATTCCATTACCATCACTGTAAAAATTTTACCATTACCATCACTGTAAAAAATTTACCATTACCATCACAGTAAATTTTTTACCATTACCATCACTGTAAAATTTTTACCATTACCATCACTGTAAATTTTTTACCATTACCCTCAATGAATTTTTTTTACCATTACCATCACTGTAATTTTTTTACCATTACCATCACTGTAAAATTTTTACCATTACCATCACTGTAAATTTTTTATCATTACCATCACTGTAAATTTTTTATCATTACCATCACTATAAAATTTTTACCATTACCATCACTGTAAAATTTTTACCATTACCATCACTGTAAAATTTTTACCATTACCATCACTGTAAAATTTTTACCATTACCATCACTGTAAAATTTTTACCATTACCATCACTGTAAAAGTTTTACCATTACTATCACTGTAAAATCTTTACCATTACCATCACTGTAAAATTTTTACCATTACCATCACTGTAAATTTTTTACCATTACCATCAATGTAAATTTTTTACCATTACCATCAATGTAAATTTTTTACCATTACCATCACTGTAAAATTTTTACCATTATCATCACTGTAAAATTTTTAACATTACCATCACTGTAAATTTTTTACCATTACCATTACTGTAAAATGTTTACCATTACCATCACTGTAAAATTTATACCATTACCATCACTGTAAAATATTTAACATTACCATCACTGTAAATTTTTTACCATTACCATCAATGTAATTTTTTTACCATTACCATCACTGTAAATTTTTTACCATTACCATCACTGTAAATTTTTTACCATTACCATCACTGTAAATTTTTTTCCATTACCATCAATGTAAATTTTTTACCATTACCATCACTGTAAATTTTTTACCATTACCATCAATGTAAATTTTTTACCATTACCATCAATGTAAATTTTTTACCATTACCATCAATGTAAATTTTTTTACCATTACCATCACTGTAAATTTTTTACCATTACCATCACTGTAAAATTTTTACCATTACCATCACTGTAAAATGTTTACTATTACCATCACTGTAAATTTTTTACCATTACCATCACTGTAAATTTTTTACCATTACCATCACTGTAAAATTTTTACCATTACCATCACTGTAAATTTTTTACCATTATCATCACTGTAAAATTTTTACCATTACCATCACTGTAAAATTTTTGCCATTACCATCACTGTAAAAATTTTGCCATTACCATCACTGTAAACTTTTTACCATTACCATCACTGTAAATTTTTTACCATTACCATCACTGTAAAATTTTTACCATTACCATCACTGTAAATTTTTTACCATTACCATCACTGTAAATTTTTTACCATTACCATCACTGTAAATTTTTTACCATTACCATCACTGTAATTTTTTTACCATTACCATCACTGTAAAATTTTTACCATTTCCTTCACTGTAAAATTTTTACCATTACCATCACTGTAAATTTTTTACCATTACCATCACTGTAATTTTTTTACCATTACCATCATTGTAAATTTTTTACCATTACCATCACTGTAAAATTTTTACCATTACCATCACTGTAAAATTTTTACCATTACCATCACAGTAAATTTTTTACCATTTCCATCACTGTAAAATTTTTACCATTACCATCACTGTAAATTTTTTACCATTACCATCACTGTAAATTTTTTACCATTACCATCACTGTAAATTTTTTACTATTACCATCACTGTAACATTTTTACCATTACCATCACTGTAACATTTTTACCATTACCATCACTGTAAAATTTTTACCATTACCATCACTGGAAAAATTTTACCATTACCATCACTGTAAAATTTTTACCATTACCATCACTGTAAAATATTTACCATTACCATCACTTTAAATTTTTTACCATTACCATCACTGTAAATTTTTTACCATTACCATCACTGTAAAATTTTTACCATTACCATCACTGTAAAAATTTTACCATTACCATCACTGTAAAATTTTTACCATTACCATCACTGTAAAAATTTTACCATTACCATCACTGTAATTTTTTTACCATTACCATCACTGTAAATTTTTTACCATTACCATCACTGTAAAATTTTTACCATTACCATCACTGTAAAATGTTTACTATTACCATCACTGTAAATTTTTTACCATTACCATCACTGTAAATTTTTTACCATTACCATCACTGTAAAATTTTTACCATTACCATCACTGTAAATTTTTTACCATTACCATCACTGTAAAATTTTTACCATTACCATCACTGTAAAAATTTTACCATTACCATCACTGTAAAATTTTTACCATTACCATCACTGTAAAAATTTTACCATTACCATCACTGTAATTTTTTTACCATTACCATCACTGTAAATTTTTTACCATTACCATCACTGTAAAATTTTTACCATTACCATCACTGTAAAATGTTTACTATTACCATCACTGTAAATTTTTTACCATTACCATCACTGTAAATTTTTTACCATTACCATCACTGTAAAATTTTTACCATTACCATCACTGTAAATTTTTTACCATTATCATCACTGTAAAATTTTTACCATTACCATCACTGTAAAATTTTTGCCATTACCATCACTGTAAAAATTTTGCCATTACCATCACTGTAAACTTTTTACCATTACCATCACTGTAAATTTTTTACCATTACCATCACTGTAAAATTTTTACCATTACCATCACTGTAAATTTTTTACCATTACCATCACTGTAAATTTTTTACCATTACCATCACTGTAAATTTTTTACCATTACCATCACTGTAATTTTTTTACCATTACCATCACTGTAAAATTTTTACCATTTCCTTCACTGTAAAATTTTTACCATTACCATCACTGTAAATTTTTTACCATTACCATCACTGTAATTTTTTTACCATTACCATCATTGTAAATTTTTTACCATTACCATCACTGTAAAATTTTTACCATTACCATCACTGTAAAATTTTTACCATTACCATCACAGTAAATTTTTTACCATTTCCATCACTGTAAAATTTTTACCATTACCATCACTGTAAATTTTTTACCATTACCATCACTGTAAATTTTTTACCATTACCATCACTGTAAATTTTTTACTATTACCATCACTGTAACATTTTTACCATTACCATCACTGTAACATTTTTACCATTACCATCACTGTAAAATTTTTACCATTACCATCACTGGAAAAATTTTACCATTACCATCACTGTAAAATTTTTACCATTACCATCACTGTAAAATATTTACCATTACCATCACTTTAATTTTTTTACCATTACCATCACTGTAAATTTTTTACCATTACCATCACTGTAAAATTTTTACCATTACCATCACTGTAAATTTTTTACCATCACCATCACTGTAAATTTTTTACCATTACCATCACTGTAAATTTTTTACCATTACCATCACTGTAAAATTTTTACCATTACCATCACTGTAAAAATTTTACCATTACCATCACTGTAAAATTTTTACCATTACCATCACTGTAAAAATTTTACCATTACCATCACTGTAATTTTTTTACCATTACCATCACTGTAATTTTTTTACCATTACCATCACTGTAAAAATTTTACCATTACCATCACTGTAAAAATTTTACCATTACCATCACTGTAAAAATTTTACCATTACCATCACTGTAAAAAAATTACCATTACCATCACTGTAAAAAATTTACCATTACCATCACTGTAAAAATTTTACCATTACCATCACTGTAAAAAAAATTCCATTACCATCACTGTAAAAATTTTACCATTACCATCACTGTAAAAATTTTACCATTACCATCACAGTAAATTTTTTACCATTACCATCACTGTAAAATTTTTACCATTACCATCACTGTAAATTTTTTACCATTACCCTCAATGAATTTTTTTTACCATTACCATCACTGTAATTTTTTTACCATTACCATCACTGTAAAATTTTTACCATTACCATCACTGTAAATTTTTTATCATTACCATCACTGTAAATTTTTTATCATTACCATCACTATAATTTTTTTACCATTACCATCACTGTAAATTTTTTACCATTACCATCACTGTAAAATTTTTACCATTACCATCACTGTAAAATTTTTACCATTACCATCACTGTAAAATTTTTACCATTACCATCACTGTAAATTTTTTACCATTACCATCACTGTAAAATTTTTACCATTACCATCACTGTAAAATTTTTACCATTACCATCACTGTAAAATTTTTACCATTACCATCACTGTAAAATATTTACCATTACCATCACTGTAAAAGTTTTACCAATACTATCACTGTAAAATCTTTACCATTACCATCACTGTAAAATTTTTACCATTACCATCACTGTAAAAGTTTTACCATTACCATCACTGTAAAATTTTTACCATTACCATCACTGTAAAAGTTTTACCATTACCATCACTGTAAAATTTTTACCATTACCATCACTGTAAAATTTTTACCATTACCATCACTGTAAAATTTTTACCATTACCATCACTGTAAAATTTTTACCATTACCATCACTGTAAAATTTTTACCATTACCATCACTGTAAATTTTTTACCATTACCATCAATGTAAATTTTTTACCATTACCATCAATGTAAATTTTTTACCATTACCATCACTGTAAAATTTTTACCATTACCATCACTGTAAAATTTTTAACATTACCATCACTGTAAATTTTTTACCAATACCATTACTGTAAAATGTTTACCATTACCATCACTGTAAAATTTTTACCAATACCATCACTGTAAAATATTTAACATTACCATCACTGTAAATTTTTTACCATTACCATCAATGTAATTTTTTTACCATTACCATCAATGTAAATTTTTTTACCATTACCATCACTGCAAAATGTTTACCATTACCATCACTGTAAATTTTTTACCATTACCATCACTGTAAAATTGTTAACATTACCATCACTGTAAATTTTTTACCATTACCATCACTGTATATTTTTTACCATTACCATCACTGTAAATTTTTTACCATTACCATCACTGTAAATTTTTTTCCATTACCATCAATGTAAATTTTTTACCATTACCATCACTGTAATTTTTTTACCATTACCATCAATGTAAATTTTTTACCATTATCATCAATGTAAATTTTTTACCATTACCATCAATGTAATTTTTTTTACCATTACCATCACTGTAAATTTTTTACCATTACCATCACTGTAAAATTTTTACCATTACCATCACTGTAAAATGTTTACTATTACCATCACTGTAAATTTTTTACCATTACCATCACTGTAAATTTTTTACCATTACCATCACTGTAAAATTTTTACCATTACCATCACTGTAAAAATTTTACCATTACCATCACTGTAAAATTTTTACCATTACCATCACTGTAAAATTTTTACCATTACCATCACTGTAAAATTTTTGCCATTACCATCACTGTAAAATTTTTGCCATTACCATCACTGTAAACTTTTTACCATTACCATCACTGTAAATTTTTTACCATTACCATCACTGTAAATTTTTTACCATTACCATCACTGTAAATTTTTTACCATTACCATCACTGTAATTTTTTTACCATTACCATCACTGTAAATTTTTTACCATTACCATCACTGTAATTTTTTTACCATTACCATCACTGTAAAATTTTTACCATTTCCATCACTGTAAAATTTTTACCATTACCATCACTGTAAATTTTTTACCATTACCATCACTGTAATTTTTTTACCATTACCAACATTGTAAATTTTTTACCATTACCATCACTGTAAAATTTTTACCATTACCATCACTGTAAAATTTTTACCATTACCATCACAGTAAAATTTTTACCATTTCCATCACTGTAAAATTTTTACCATTACCATCACTGTAAATTTTTTACCATTACCATCACTGTAAATTTTTTACCATTACCATCACTGTAAATTTTTTACTATTACCATCACTGTAACATTTTTACCATTACCATCACTGTAACATTTTTACCATTACCATCACTGTAAAATTTTTACCATTACCATCACTGGAAAAATTTTACCATTACCATCACTGTAAAATTTTTACCATTACTATCACTGTAAAATATTTACCATTACCATCACTTTAAATTTTTTACCATTACCATCACTGTAAATTTTTTACCATTACCATCACTGTAAAATTTTTACCATTACCATCACTGTAAATTTTTTACCATTACCATCACTGTAAATTTTTTACCATTACCATCACTGTAAATTTTTTACCATTACCATCACTGTAAAAATTTTACCATTACCATCACTGTAAAAATTTTACCATTACCATCACTGTAAATTTTTTACCATTACCATCACTGTAAAAATTTTACCATTACCATCACTGTTAATTTTTTACCATTACCATCACTGTAAATTTTTTACCATTACCATCACTGTAAATTTTTTACCATTACCATCACTGTAAAATTTTTACCATTACCATCACTGTAAAAATTTTACCATTACCATCACTGTAAAAATTTTACCATTACCATCACTGTAAAAAAATTACCATTACCATCACTGTAAAAATTTTACCATTACCATCACTGTAAAAATTTTACCATTACCATCACTGTAAAAATTTTACCATTACCATCACTGTAAAAAATTTACCATTACCATCACAGTAAAATTTTTACCATTACCATCACTGTAAAATTTTTACCATTACCATCACTGTAAAATTTTTACCATTACCATCACTGTAAAATTTTTACCATTACCATCACTATAAAATTTTTACCATTACCATCACTGTAGAATTTTTACCATTACCATCACTGTAAAAAAATTTCATTACCATCACTGTAAAATTTTTACCATTACCATCACTATAAATTTTTACCATTACCATCAATGTAAATTTTTTACCATTACCATCAATGTAAATTTTTTACCATTACCATCAATGTAAATTTTTTACCATTACCATCACTGTAAATTTTTTACCATTACCATCAATGTAAATATTTTACCATTACCATCAATGTAAATTTTTTACCATTACCATCAATGTAAATTTTTTACCATTACCCTCAATGTAAATTTTTTACCATTACCATCACTGTAAATTTTTTACCATTACCATCACTGTAATATTTTTACCATTACCATTACTGTAAATTTTTTATCATTACCATCACTGTAAATTTTTTATCATTACCGTTACTGAAATTTTTTTACCATTACCATCACTGTAAAATTTTTACCATTACCATCACTGTAAAATTTTTACCATTACCATCACTGTAAAATTTTTACCATTACCATCACTGTAAATTTTTTACCATTACCATCACTGTAAAATTTTTACCATTACCATCACTGTAAAATTTTTACCATTACCATCACTGTAAAATATTTACCATTACCATCACTTTAAATTTTTTACCATTACCATCACTGTAAATTTTTTACCATTACCATCACTGTAAAATTTTTACCATTACCATCACTGTAAATTTTTTACCATTACCATCACTGTAATTTTTTTACCATTACCATCACTGTAATTTTTTTTACCATTACCATCACTGTAAAATTTTTACCATTACCATCACTGTAAAAATTTTACCATTACCATCACTGTAAAAATTTTACCATTACCATCACTGTAAAATTTTTACCATTACCATCAATGTAAAAATTTTACCATTACCATCACTGTAAATTTTTTACCATTACCATCACTGTAAATTTTTTACCATTACCATCACCGTAAAATTTTTACCATTACCATCACTGTAAATTTTTTACCATTACCATCACTGTAAAAATTTTACCATTACCATCACTGTAAAAAATTTACCATTACCATCACTGTAAAAAATTTACCATTACCATCACTGTAAAAATTTTACCATTACCATCACTGTAAAAAAATTTCCATTACCATCACTGTAAAAATTTTACCATTACCATCACTGTAAAAATTTTACCATTATCATCACAGTAAAATTTTTACCATTACCATCACTGTAAATTTTTTACCATTACCATCACTGTAAAATTTTTACTATTACCATCACTGTAAATTTTTTACCATTACCATCACTATAAATTTTTTACCATTACCATCACTGTAGAATTTTTACCATTACCATCACTGTAAAATTTTTACCATTACCATCACTGTAAAATTTTTACCATTACCATCACTATAAATTTTTACCATTACCATCAATGTATTTTTTTTACCATTACCATCAATGTAAATTTTTTACCATTACCATCAATGTAAATTTTTTACCATTACCATCACTGTAATTTTTTTACCATTACCATCAATGTAAATTTTTTACCATTATCATCAATGTAAATTTTTTACCATTACCCTCAATGTAAATTTTTTACCATTACCCTCAATGTAAATTTTTTACCATTACCCTCACTGTAAATTTTTTACCATTACCATCACTGTAAAATTTTTACCATTACCATCACTGTAAATTTTTTATCATTACCATCACTGTAAAATTTTTATCATTACCATCACTGTAAAATTTTCACCATTACCATCACTGTAAAATTTTTACCATTACCATCACTGTAAAATTTTTACCATTACCATCACTGTAAAATTTTTACCATTACCATCACTGTAAAATTTTTACCATTACCATCACTGTAAATTTTTTACCATTACCATCACTGTAAATTTTTTACCATTACCATCACTGTAAAATTTTTACCATTACCATCACTGTAAAATTTTTACCATTACCATCACTGTAAAATATTTACCATTACCATCACTGTAAAAGTTTTACCATTACCATCACTGTAAAATTTTTACCATTACCATCACTGTAAAATTTTTACCATTACCATCACTGTAAAATATTTACTATTACCTTCACTGTAAAATATTTACCATTACCATCGCTGTAAAATTTTGACCATTACCATCGCTGTAAAATTTTGACCATTATCATCGCTGTAAAATTTTGACCATTACCATCGCAGTAAAATTTTGACCATTACCATCGCTGTAAAATTTTGACCATTACCATCGCTGTAAAATTTTGACCATTACCATCGCTGTAAAATTTTGACCATTACCATCGCTGTAAAATTTTGACCATTACCATCGCTGTAAAATTTTTAACATTACCAACACTGTAAAAATTTTGACCATTACCATCACTGTAAAATTTTGACCATTACCATCACTGTAATTTTTTTACCATTACCATCACTGTAAATTTTTTACCATTACCATCACTGTAAAATTTTTACCATTACCATCACTGTAAAATTTTTACCATTACCATCACTGTAAATTTTTTACCATTACCATCAATGTAAATTTTTTACCATTACCATCAATGTAATTTTTTTACCATTACCATCAATGTAATTTTTACCATTACCATCACTGTAAATTTTTTACCATTACCATCACTGTAAATTTTTTACCATTACCATCACTGTAAACTTTTTACCAATACCATTACTGTAATTTTTTTACCATTACCATCACAGTAAAATTTTTACCATTACCATCACTGTAAAGTTTTTACCATTACCATCACTGTAATTTTTTTACCATTACAATCACTGTAAAATTTTTACCATTACCATCACTGTAATTTTTATACCATTACCATCAATGTAAATTTTTTACTATTACCATCAATGCAAATTTTTTACCATTATTAAAAGGTGCCGGCGAGTGGCAGTCACTGGGACAGAGTGAGCACACACTGTGTGTATGAAACACAATTATAGCACGTATCACAAGGATGATCCCTGTAATACGTGGCCCAGCGACCTCTCCACCCACCTGTGACCCGAGTCAGCTTTGGCTATGGCTAACTAAGCAGGAAGACCTCAGACAGCTGACTCAAACCCCCCACCCCCTGCTCACAGGGGTGGTAACCTCTGGCATCAGTGGTATTTTTAACAGTGTCCCGAGCATGGATCGAACGCTGGGCCACGGAATTGCAGCCACAGACTTTACCACTGTGCTAGCCAGAGGCTAAATCATTGGCAGAAATGTACACGATCGTTTGATAACTTGGCCAGAAGGTAATTATCGTAATTCATAGGGTATTCTTGCGTCCTCGTAGTCATGATAATTTCCTTATTAAATTTTAAACACACACACAAACACACACACACACACACACACACACACACACACACACACACACATCCTCTCTCTCTCTGTAAATATATATATATATATATATATATATATATATATATATATATATATATATATATATATATATATATATATATATATATATATATATATATATATATATATATATATATATATATATATATATATATATATAAAGATATATATAGAACCATCTGTAGAGGGAGGCGTAACAGACAATACTCTTCCAAGGAAAAAAATGAACCCACAACTAAATATAACCTAATGTATAGTGAGTGTACCGACTGACAGCGGGAAAATATAATTATAGTGAAGGCATCTCAAGAGACCCGAGGCTCTTTTTAGTCTGAAAAATATGTAAAATAATATATTTATGAAACTCGTATGAAGCTACATGTCAGACCAGTTTTGCAAGTAAACAAGTTCATTCATTAGTGATCTGAGGCTGTGGTCAAATGATGTGTGCAGAATATTAATTGTTTAGTTCTTCTCAGGTATCATGATTACCTCCGCCAAGGAGGTTATTTTTTCATCCCTGTATGTTTGTCCGTTTGTCTGTTATCAGGATTACACAAAAACCCATGGACGGATTTTGATGAAACTTTGTGAGAAGGTCGGGTATTGTAGTGGCAATAATTGATTAGATTTTCAGATGTCAACGAAAAGGTCAAAAACACATTTACAGCCATATCTCGGGACTCGCTTGATCTAGAGACTTCTACCTGGGCTCATATTGTAGTATTTACCAAGGCCTAAATTTTGACCTATATTCGACCTTGAAAAGGTCAATGACCTTTAAGATCGCCTGAGGGTCAAGTTGAAGGTCAAATATGAAGTTGTTCCGATTTCTTCGAAATTTTGCAGTTGGAAATTATCTGGCATTAGCGGAGGTTTGCAGTCACTGAATGCTTCCATTCTTGTTATTTTATGTTATGCTATTTTAAACAAATACTTTAATTGTTTTTGTTGCTACATTGTGATACACTATACACAAGACGTCACTGGTTGATAATGTTACAGTTTACATACTTCAGATTATTGTGTACAGAAAAATTATCAATATCTATTGGAATTTTACTTTTAGGCAAAATATAATGATTTTATTTATTTTATAATGTTAAATGCATGTGCATTATACCAAGACTGCTTTAAATGAGATGCACGACCCATACATCACCGTTTCTCATTCCCAGGGGTTGGTTTTCTTTATTGTCTTTTATGCAATAGCTTTTTTATTTACATTAGTTGCCAACTAAACCAAGCGATTTTTCATACTCGGACGAACGCCTGGAGATGTTTTGATATCCGAGGAAATAATGATAATTAGAATTAGAGATTATTTAATGATCCTTCATGGAGTCAATGGAGTCCTGATTCTGTTCCTCCAGATAAATGTTTTCACTTTGGCAAACAGCGGGAGACGCAGAGTGAGGACGTGTCTCTTAACTCGCCATTTGTGCCCAACCCTGGACCCTCAAGAATCTTTTACGCCACTAATGTGTGTCTGGAGGCTTGCCAGAGGTTGTTTGTCACCGCTCCGGATTATTGTATTGTCTTGTCCTTGGTTCTATCGCCACTATTTTTCATTGTTTCTTTCCGTTCTGCACTGCTGTCCCTTTCCTAATTGTTTCACTTTTCTATTTTAATCTTACACTCATTTTCTATATTTTAAGTTACATTCTCATGCTTCACAGTCAGTCTTCTGAATTATTTAAATGCTTCTGTTGTGTTTGATAGTTTTTCTCTAATAACATGTGGGAGATATTTCATCGTACTCCTTCCCTCGTTGTTTCACTTTTATTCCTGGGTATACAATGAGGACACTATCACCATTATAATATTTTAGTCTGTGTCTGGGTATGGATAAGGTTGAGTAGTACTGGTAATGTCTGGAGTCAAATGATGAACTTATCCCTGTATTTGACTGACTGTTCAATATTTTCATTCCATTATTAACTAAATAATGAACACTTGGACGATGACTTATATTTCAGTGGTGCTTTACATAGTTCACCAATAGTCCAAATATATTATTTTTGTAATATGTTATTATTTAGAATCGATTTATAATACCCATAGCCTATTCACTGGCTTACCCAATAATAATATATTATAACTACCAACATTTCTACTTATTTATATACATTATATATATATATATGCCATATCTCTCTCACATTACTATTATACTACTCAGCCTCTAACACTTTTTCACCTCTCCATATTATATCAGATCACAGTATTATATTTCTGACATTATCTGACTGAAAGGTATTATTCAGTCGCTAGATCTTTATCACAATATTTCCCCCAGAGTTTGCACTGACACAATGGAGATTTTTCCAGCTATATTTTTTCTTTCAGGATATTGTTGCTTGCAGATACTTGCGTGAATAAGCCATATACTGTAGGTGTGTACTGTCTTCTTCTCGTATCACACACTTAAAAATGTATACTGTAATGAATTTGATTATTATTAATATGTGTGTGTGTGTGTGTGTGTGTGTGTGTGTGTGTTGATTAGTATTTCAATAGTAAAGTGGATGGTGAGGTACAGTGGTGTCTTGTAGCCTGAGCGAGGAACGTGGTCATTACAGTCAAACTCTGTAGTATATGTAGATAGATTCGTACAAGTTTTATGATGAAATTGTTTTTCAAAAGGCTACCCAAGCAATTAGTGAGAACCAAAAAGTCTGGTAAAGTTGATAAGAAAATATTAAAACTGGGGCAAAATAAAAGAAAAAATACAAACACTGTGCAGACGAGAAGTATAATAATATTTGTGGCAGAGTCGAGAATAGTGGCGAAAGTGGCGCACAAATAAAATATTGCTAGTACGATGGGAGTGAAAAAGAAGGAAAAATAGTGAAAGGTGAACAGTAAAATTGCTTGACGGAGAAAGTGGCGTTATGAAAGAGAAAAATGAGGGGAGAGAGAGAGAGAGAGAGAGAGAGAGAGAGAGAGAGAGAGAGAGAGATAGAGAGAGAGAGAGAGATAGATAGATAGATAGATAGATAGAGAGAGAGAGAGAGAGTTACATAGAGTTACATAGAATCACAGACCACAACAGACCTTACGGTCCACACGGGGTGATCTGATTAGAAGGTTACTGGTAGAGAATGAATATCTCCCCAGTGATAGTCGTAGGTAAGGATAGCAAAGTAGAAGGCTCTCTCCCCACCCTCCAATCCCTCCGGCCTGAGCCGTACTGGAAATAAAGTTAGGAGTCAGAACCTTGTGGAGTTGGTAGAGAAAACTCCACAAGGAAATTTTATAGGAAAGATAGAAAGTAGTTGAAATTTGGCTAACTTGCCACCTGTAATGGGCAAAAAATTATTCATTAGTAAACATCGAAAGTCGGGGATTAGATGCAAGGTGTTTATCAAGGCGACGTTTGAAGCTGTCTACTGTGTTACATTCTATTACGTTACGGGGAAGCCCATTCCATAAGTTGACGACTCGGTTAAAAAAGAAATTCTTGGATTCGTGTGAGTTAAAAGATTTACCTATGATTTTACAGCCATTACCTCTCGTGTAGTTTGATTGATCGATATTGAAATATTTGTTGCAGTCCATATTGTCTATGCCTTTGATTATTTCGAATACCTGGATTAAGTCGCCTCTCAATCTACGTTGTGCTAATGGGAATAGATTCAATTTATTTAGCCGCTCTTCATACGTTTTGTTTCGTAGACATGGTATCATTTTAGTAACTCTACGTTGGACTCGTTCCAATTTTACTATATCTTTCTGGTAGTACGGGCACCAGGCTTGGACATAATATTCCATAAGGGGACGGACCAAGGAATTATACAAAGTGAGACTTATACTCGAATGCTCTCTCTCTCTCTCTCTCTCTCTCTCTCTCTCTCTCTCGAGAGAGAGAGAGAGAGAGAGAGAGAGAGAGAGAGAGAGAGAGAGAGAGAGAGAGAGAGAGAGAGAGAGAGTATAGAATAGGGAGAGATGGGAATAGAAAAATAGCTTAAAAACAGAAGAGATGAGAGAGAAACGATACTGACATGGAACTGTAGAAAGGGGTGGATTGAGAACTCGTTAATATGCGAGAAACAAACGGAGAGAGTAGGAATAAACGAGGGGTGAGGGAATAAATGGAGAGCAAACAAAGGAAGAGAAGGGAACACAGACGAAGGAATAAAGGAAGAGAGTGAAGAATCATACAGAGAAGAAGGACTGACACACACATTCAAACCAACAACATACTTCCCTTCCCTTTTATGCATTGTATCTCTATAGAACAAAGGTCATGTATTTTGATTTAAGGACCGTGCATGTGATCGTGTATGAGACTTGGTGGCTTCTGCTGATTCCCTCTGACTATGCCACGAAACAAGCTCCTTCAATGTAGGTGGTGTTTCGTGGCAGTGTTTGAAGGACTCACCAGCTTGCAATTTTCTGACTACATCACTTAGTCTCTTAACCTTGTATTTATCATAATAATTGGCTGTACTTGTGATTAGTCTAAGCTGCTCGCCAACCAATTGGATGCTATATAGGATTTGTCAGGCATCATCCAATTATTTTGTTGGTATCAATCTTGGACATTTATTTACCTTCAGCAAAATATTAAACCGACTATCGAACATTTAAAACAAAGTTATTTGGTTCTAGATATCAAGTCTGTCTATCGGTAAATAACGGAGTGAAAGATGTGATGAAAAATAACAACAACTGCAAAACATATAAATACAGCATGCAATAATCTGGATCCTATTATGAAAACAACAAAGCCAAAAAAATTGAGAGGAAGCTTAAATTTTGCATTTTTGAATGTACATAATAGGCTTATGTTTGGGTGTTATTCCATATCTGAAAATAGAAAAATACAAAAGTTTAAACACAAATCAAGTACACATGCACGAGGCACTACAAGATCTTCCCATTAAGGACCCTGTGATCGTGTATGAAGATTGGAGGCTTCTGATTCCTCCTGACCATGCCACGAAACAAGCTCTTCCATTATAGGTGGTGTTTCATGGCAATATTTGAAGGACTCATTTACGGTATCTCCATTTCATTTCGAGTACAGTACAAACTCCCATCACTTGTTCGTTTGCAGTTTTTCACTGGAACAATTTTGATACACGTACCTATCGCGTTGACGTGTCCCAAATACCCCGTGCTTTGTTCAGTTGTCAACGTACAGTGTCCCATTTGTATCACGGTTTTATTTACAACGTGGAACTGCAGCCATACGACCATCATTTCCTTCCTTACCTGGTCCTGTGCTGAGTATGATCAACCTGGCGTACACCACAACACATCACGATTTGTCAAATGGTCAGTAGTACAGGAGAACACAACAGATACTGGAAAACACATAAATATATAAAGTTCTCACATTCCTCACTCGTTGAACGTGATGGCCCAGCAAACTTCACTTTCGCAGAACTCATTATTTGCAATATATATTCAGCAAACAGTTTCAGCGCTAGTGAAATATTCAACGATCATGTTCATATGTTTACTAATACTAATGAGACTGTAACTAAAAAGATTTTTAAAGGTATGGGTGCTATATTTATATTACTTAGATAGGCAGTATAGTATATACAATAATACTATACAAACATACAACTTTACTTTATATATATATATATATATATATATATATATATATATATATATATATATATATATATATATATATATATATATATATATATATATATATATATATATATATATATATATATATATAATTATATAGATGCATCAGTATATAATTTACATCAACATGAACAACATTTAAAACGACAACAACTACAACAACAACAACAACAACAACAACTTTCAAAACAATACCTAAGAATAATAATAAGACTGTGGGTGATGGAGTGGGTCGTGTCGTGTGTGTCTCAAATGCTGGTTGTGTTCCCTGAGAATTATGTGAGTTTAAATGGAAACCGGCATGGAGGGAAAAGTTTGGGGGCTAATTTATCCCTTGACGCTCTTGCTTTTGTATGTGTGTGTGTGTGTGCGCGCGTGCGTGCGTGCGCGTGCGTGCGTGCGTGCGTGCGTGCGTGCGTGCGTGCGTGCGTGCGTGCGTGCGTGCGTGCGTGCGTGCGTGCGTGCGTGCGTGCGTGCGAGCGTGCGAGCATGCGTGCGTGCGTGCGTGCGCGCGCGCGTCAATTAGTAATTAGTAATACCTACTGATGTGTGTGACGAATAACTGATAATCTCTTCATAATTATAATAAAACTATTGCTGTACATTCTTGCAAGTTAATTTTATCAGTTCGTATAATATGTTTTGGGTAATAACAAATAATTACTCTTATATTACAGGATGACCCCTTACACATACATACACACACACACACACACACACACACATCGTTTGCAAACGTGAAATAAAAAGATAACACCACCACCATCATGCATGAATATACCACCCCACTCTCTCTCTCTCTCTCTACCTCTCGTTCAGGAAGCAGCACAATTTTTGAACGGTATACGAGCTGTGGATGTGATGAATAAACTGCATGAAATTTCTATGTGAATTGGTTTTAACACTCACACGCCCTCATAAACTCCCGGCCGCTACTGGTGGTGGTGGTGGTGGTGGGTTGGTCTCTTGCTCTCTTACTCTTTTTCTGATCTTTTCATCAGTAATATCTCTCTCTATCTTGTTAATCTCTTGTTGCTTGTGTCTTTGTGTCTTTGCTTCTCGTTTTTTCTTTTCTTCATTTTTTTCTATCTGTTTTTATATTTCGTTCTGTCTGTCTTGTTTTTTTTTTCTCTCTCTCTCTTCTCTCTCTCTCTCTCTCTCTCTCTCTCTCTCTCTCTCTCTCTCTCTCTCTCTCTCTCTCTCTCTCTCTCTCTCTCTCTGTCTCTCTCTCTCTCCCTCTCTCTCTCTCTCTCTCTCTCTCTCTCTCTCTCTCTCTCTCTCTCTCTCTCTCTCTCTCTCTCTCTCTCTCTCTCTCTCTCTCTCTCTCTCTCTCTCTCTCTCTCTCTCTCTCTCTCTCTCTCTCTCTCTCTCTCTTCTCTCTTTCAACGTATACTATGGAGCCAGACTTTATGAACCGCTTACGTATTCACTTCTGTGGTTATTTAGGGTAAAATGTGGAAACTAACTTGAGTGACAATGGCTGAATGATTTTATAACATCGATAGGAGAGATTTAAGTCACACGACGACCGAAAATGGACTGCCAGAGAGCTTTACTAGTGGTAATTTGTGTGTGTGTGTGTGTGTGTGTGTGTGTGTGTGTGTGATTGTGTGTGTGTGTGTGTGTGTTAAAATAGTAAAATAAAATCGAGCTTCAGAAATCATCTCTGGTCGAAGGGATGATCACATTCCCTTCAGAAACTTCAACAGACAGACAGACAGACAGACATACATACACGTGAGGGAAAGGGGACGACGCAACTTTAGACTGTAACTGTACATGAGCCCAAACACCCATCCATGCCCACGCCAGCCTTTCTGATCACCGACAAAAAAATAACAGTGCCTCTGAGTATTTTTTGGTGCGGAACATATAAACTCCATTCATTAATTACCCGGTGAAATATGAGAGTTACATTCTCGTTGTTTCTCGTTTGTATCCGTCAGTGGCAGCCAGACGAGGTGACAAAGTGTTCCTTCGTCGTCCCTCCATCAGTTTTCATTATCTGATTAGCAGTGTTTTAGGTTAGCGATGCTGATTTACATAATTATAACTGTTTTATGTCATATTCAGTAGTAAATTATATACATGAGCTCATTTTTCGTTCATCCTCTGTCTTTCAGCCTCCAGTTTGAGATAATGAAAATTCCATAAATCTTTGTCAGCAAGAAAAGCAATCGAAGGCATTTTACTGATTAATTTATTTGATAAATTTATATTTAAATTGATGATTAACGAAATTGATAGAAACTGCATAAAACACGAGAGGAAATAAAAGTTACTCTTCACCGTATCCAGGGCACATTGATTTGATGAAAAGATACTCCCACGTCCAGTACAGGTCTGACTACACAGTACATCAGTGTAGGATGTTGGCCTATATCAAGAATAAAGATATACAGATATACTAAGTGCAAAGGTAACTACATAAATGACGGAGTTGAATCCTTGACAAATACATATTTGCCTCAACTCTCTAGACAGTTTACTTTCTTTCTGTTACAAAGCTAATAGTTCCATCTATAACCTTAAAGTTTCTTTGATATTGAAACGATAGATTATCCTCAGAACAAATACTCGTAGATACTGTGTGACTGTGTGCCAGGTACTGGACGAGGGAGAAGTGTTGTGAGGGGCTGAGGGAGGAGTTATGGTGATGCGACAAAAGGACATGAAGTAACTTCTATTTCCTATGTGTCATTTTTTCTGTACATCGTCTGGCGTGAGACAAAGTATATTATCTAAAGACATATAAGCTATTGTTTTTTTCAATGATTAAGGGATTATTTTAACTTTTGAACTTAATAGTGCTTTCTCATGACAATAAATAAATATATTAATCAATTAATAGATAAAAAAAGAAATCAACCTGAGGTAGACAGAGAAAAATATAGTAGTCACAAGTCGTCAGTCGGAGGGTAGGTTTTGACCCTACTTCGGTCCAGGTTTGATCACATTTATCTGAATGGCTAATTTTCCTTTCTATACTTCCTTTACATCATCCCGTATTTTTATGAAAGTAAAACGTTTCTTCTAACTTGTGTAAGGGGAAAGAATTCACAGTCTATAATAGAGCATCAAAATCCATTAATTAAACCCTTCATTCTTATTGGTGTTCATATTTCTTCTGTGATCCTTTATTTCCTGGTCATCCTCCTCCCTTCAGATTGGATCGTCCACTTCCACCTCCTCATCTCTTACTCTCCAGTGCCGTTCCTCTGTTTATAGTGCACTCCTCCTCTTCCTGTTCATCTTCCTCTTTTATTTTCCAGTCAGTATTGTTTCTCTTCCGTCTCTTTCCTTCTTTCCGTTCGTCTTGTGTTTCTTGTCCTCTCCTTTCCTGACTTGTTCTTCTTTCTGTCAATATAGCAAGTTAGCTTCTCCTTCTTGTCGACATCACTCTGCCCCATCAAAGCTGATTCCACTCACTTTCTTTCATTACATCTGAACCCTTCACTCGCACTCTTTTATTCCTCCACTTCCACACATCCCTTTTTATCACAACACACTCACACTCCTTATTATAACAACACACACACACACACACACACACACACACACACACACACACACACACACACACACACACACACACACACACACACACACACACACACACACACACACACACACACACTCCATCATCACACAACAAATTCACATACCATTACTTCATTCCCCAGACGTCTGACTCGATAATTTTACCCCACTTCTCACGACCTCTACACTTCACCCTTCATTCCAGTTTTTCCTTCCTTCCATGCACTTTACTCTCTAATAACTGACCCCTATAGACTACCCCTTCCCCTCACAGCACCTCCACATTCTATCTCCCTCCTATATCACTTCTCTTTCCCCTCCACCACTATGTACTCCCTCACATTACCTTTCTATTCAGGTCAATGTGTTTCTCCTCTTTCTCGTGTTGTACTCGGAGATGAATTAGTCTATATATAATGGTAAGGCCTCATCAGGTACCGATAGGCATGTTGTTGATATTTGAAAACTATTGGAGATGCTTTATAATCCTCTCCTTCCTCACCAGCAATCCTCATCATCCTCCTCTTCCTCATCCTCCTCATCCTTATCCTCATCCACATCACATCAGTAGTAGTTATTTCCAGCGACGTGCCTCCTCTTTGATGCTATAGTCCACATCACTCTAGTTAATGATTCCCTCTCGCCGGCTGCATCACCTTATCGAATATCATTTCCCCTGGTGAGTGTGGGAGGTGGTGTGAGCAAAGATGTGTTTTTCTATTACTTTACGTTTTTTATGATCCGCCAAGTCGCAGGGAGTCAGCAGCGTACAGCATCCATGGCCTTATAGATCACTGGAAGGACATAATCTAATAAGACATTTTGAACTACCATCCTGATGAATTGACTTATGTTCAGTGAGAGATAAAAGTAGTGTCTAGGAATTTGATGAAAGTATCGGATAAATAACTAGCCATTCCACCAAAGGGTACAGTTTTGGCCTGAGTGATTGTGGTTCATTGTTTGTAAGTGATTATATAGGAAATATCGACGACTCCACTTCACTGTACACATTAATTACATGATAGCATCAGTATTTAGTAATATTCAGTCAATTTACTGATTAGTTCCATTTCTTTCAAGAGAGCAGCTCATTTACCAGACATAATTGGATCCCTGTCACACACGATAGAATCCCGAGTTAGAAGGCAGCCAACATCTGATCCTCACCAGCATATTAGTTATAGAACAAATCACGTGATTGATAGATAATGCCGTACTATATGTGTTCCTCTCAGTGGGAATGACTTATTGCTATACAGAAACAGACTATACCAGTGACAAGGATGGTGTTCACTCTGAGTCAAACCTTCACCACCACCACTTGAAGGTGACGGGGACCAAGTCAAGTCGCTGATCATTGGCAGAAAAGTTGGAATTGCCAAGGCGGTCATTGAATTTGTCAGAGAACATAAATTTATCGTTTTCTGAAAGAGAGACGAGACCGTTGTTCCCGAAGGAGATCACAGGTCATCTCAAAGTATAAAGAACACTAGTAACCATCATGCAATAAATTATGAACTGTACACTTCAGAAATATTAGATCATTTACTTACTATAATCAACTGTGAACACTTCATATAATATGCTCCATGTCACCATAACACTGTACATTCACACAACATTAACAAAAAGAACAGCAAGGCAAAGGAACTCGTCACTTACTGTGTACGAAGAGATGTAAAACGAATATTTGATATTGATGTAGTGTAGGAAACTTTTATCTGAAATGAACCACTGGATATTCTCCAGGTTTTATTCTAACACTCCTTGATCCAGTATAATATTATTATATGTATATTTTATTAAGTTTTGCATTTGTGTTTTAGTGATAATTATATGTCTTCTCATCCCTGACACTTGGATGGTGTTATGACCTGGTCTGGTTCTTACCCCTGTAGTTTTGTAGCCAATGTCTGTAAAGGTTTGTTGTGTGATCATTTAATACAACGTTTTTGGCTTTATCGAAAGTAACAGTATTTTAGCACAAGAAAGTTTGAGTTAACTTGAAGGCTGAGTTTGCCTAATTAGGAGATACTAATGAAATTAGTTTTATGTTCTTACATAACGCTCTGCAGTGTCTGTACATTGTGTAGATGTGAATTGGAATATCATTACAGAAAACCAGCGTTGGCTTTCATCTTGTCGGATTTACTACAATTTAGCGGGTAGTTACTGGGTTATAAACAAATTATCAGAAATATGAACCACAAAATAATCATTGAATGCAACCACTTACAATATTGGAATTCATTTTTATATGCAGTAACATTTGATCTCAGAGATTTTTTATGCCTAACCATATTTAATTCTTCAGAGTGGTGAGAGCGAGCGAAGACTATTTGTAAACAAGAAAGTCTCAAGGTGATATAAAAGTAGGAGTGAAGTCGAGGAAATATAAAATAAGAGACTGTTGACCTCCTTCCTGCTCTGATCTTCCTTTGTAATCTTCATAAGTCAATCAAAAGCTTCTTCCCAATAAATTCTCATCGAATTGTATCCAGTGTCGTGAAAGAAAGGAGTAAGAAAGGAAGGAGAAAGGAAGGAGAGAGAAAGGAAGGAGAGAGAAAGGAAGGAGGAAGGAATGAGTATGGAAGGAGGAAGGAATGAGAAAGGAACAGAAGAGAGAGAGAGAGAGAGAGAGAGAGAGAGAGAGAGAGAGAGAGAGAGAGAGAGAGAGAGAGAGAGAGAGAGAGAGTGAAATACCAGAGAGAGGAATGAATGTCAGTGGGAATTGGGGAAGGAAGGGAAGGTAGGAGAGGAGGGAGGAATAGGGAGAGGAAGATACAGAATGAAAAAAATGAATATAAGTGGAAATTGGGGAAGGAAGGAGGGACTAAGGATAATGGTGAAAGGAAATAGCTTGTGTAGGAGGGAGGAAGAGAGATGGCGATAGATCAGTAAGTAGGAAGGAACATGGCTGGAGGGGAAGAAGCTGGTTGGATAATAAAGATGGCGTGAAGGAAAAAGAAAGAAAATATAAAGGGAAGGAAGTTTGGAATAGAGAGAGAGAGAGAGAGAGAGAGAGAGAGAGAGAGAGAGAGCAGGGCTGCAGGAGTGCCTGTGTGTGTGGAGAGAGAGAGAGAGAGAGAGAGAGAGAGAGAGAGAGAGAGAGAGAGAGAGAGAGAGTTGATGAGAAAGGTTGGAGTGGAGATAGATAGATATGGCTAAAGGTAGCAAGGTAAAAAAAAATGCTAGACGCAAAAATAATTTTTCAGCACTTCTGATATAACATTTAACCAAGATATAGGCCGAATACCTAAAAAAAAAAAAAAAAACATATTATGCATACACGAATATTGCCAGAAACACGGATGAAAGAACTGACAGGCTGAAGAAATATTACCCGGAAGAGAGTTAATCAGGCGAGGACTTAGGAAAGATTGCAGGCGGAATCTTTGCCTAGGTTCAGCCACCGCAATGAATGCCCAAACTTCCGGGAGGGGGAATAGCAAAAAAAAAAAAAAACCTTTGACAATTTTGCTGTATTGCTTAACTTTGTAATTACACTTCTTGCTGGCTTCTTCCTCAACTGCTGCTGCTGCTGCTGCCTTACTTTTAGGCCCGGATTTGTTTTTTTTTTGTTTTTTTTTCTCTGATCTGGTGTTTTCTGACTGATTTTTTTTTTCTGTGAACGGTAGTTTTCTTTTTCTTTGTTTTTTTCCAGCGCTTTTTTGTTACCGCAAGGTCTCCGCTGCTTGGCACAGGGATATTATTGTTATTATTATTATTATTATTATTATTATTATTATTATTATTATTATTATTATTATTATTATTATTATTATTATTATTATTATTATTATTATTATTATTATTATTATTATTATTATTATTATTATTATTATTATTATTATTATTATTGTTATTGTTATTGTTATTGTTATTGTTATTGTTATTGTTATTGTTATTGATATTGATATTGTTATTGTTATTGTTATTGTTATTGTTATTGTTATTGTTATTATTATTATTATTATTATTATTATTATTATTATTATTATTATTATTATTATTATTATTATTATTATTATTATTATTATTATTATTATTATTATTATTGTTATTGTTATTGTTATTGTTATTGTTATTGTTATTGTTATTGTTATTGTTATTGATATTGTTATTGTTATTGTTATTGTTATTGTTATTGTTATTGTTATTGTTATTGTTATTATTATTGTTTATTATTATTATTATTATTATTATTATTATTATTATTATTATTATTATTATTATTATTATTATTATTATTATTATTATTATTATTATTATTATTATTATTATTATTATTATTATTATTATTATTATTATTATTATTATTATTATTATTATTATTATTATTATTATTATTATTATTATTATTATTATTATTATTATTATTATTATTATTATTATTATTATTATTATTATTATTATTATTATTATTACTTCGTCCTTTTATCTTCCATTATTTTTTGCTGTGGTTTCTTGTGCACTGTACCGTCACTAACTGCACAATTATGTTATATCCAACTTTGTCACAATATAATCCTGCCCAGAGATGCACAATTTCTCTGGTGTTTATCATAAGGTGACGTTTTTTTTAGGATGTATTGATTTTGAAAGGAGGAGGATTGAAACATACCTATTTCGTTCCACTATTATTTGCTTTGTAATTTCGATTATTATAGAAGAAATTATATATATATATATATATATATATATATATATATATATATATATATATATATATATATATATATATATATATATATATATATATATATATATATGTGTGTGTGTGTGTGTGTGTGTGATTAAGGAGGTCATTATGTTGTTGGTGACGTGGCGAGCTACTGATTCCTCCAAACTGTACTATAAAAGGAATCTGTGGAGGGTACTAGCCTCCTTCCCCTCATTCTATTCCTACTTTTCCCACTCCATCTCCATTTCTCCATCTCCTATTTTCCTTCCTTCCTCTTTTGCTCCTCGTATGTGTTATCAGGTCTTCTCATGGTGTGGGTGGAGGGGTGGAGTGGGGGGGATGGCGGGGTGAAGGGGGAGGGGTAGCGGGGGGGGGGGGGTAGCGGGGGGTGAGGGGGAGGGGGAGTTATGACTCTGGGGGTGAGGTACGGCTGAAAACTGCCAGATATTGCTCGAGGGAAGAAGATGTTTTCCTTGTGGAGTTATTACGCGGTTCAAGGAAGGAAGCTCCCCACGGCTGTCTGGCTGGAACTTTGTTGAACTGAGGACGAAGAGGGGAAGGAAAAGAGGAGGAAGAGGAGGTGGAGGGGGAGGAGGAAAAAGAGGAGAGGTGGAGGAGGAAGAAGAGGGAGGGGTGGAGTAGGAGGAGGGAGAAGAAGTGGGGTGGAGTAGGAGAAGGAGGAGGAGAAAGAATAAGAGGAGGAGAACGAAGAAGAAGGGGAGGAAGGGGAGGAAGAGGAGGAAGAGGAGGAAAATAATAAAAGGATGATAATGATGATGAGTAGGAGGAAGGAAATGAGGATGATAATAATAATGGATGATGATGGAGAAGAGAAGGAAGAATATGAGAATGATGAGAAGAAAGAGGAATTGGTTGTAGAGGAATAAGTAAAGGGAAGAGAAAGGAAAGGGAAGGGACATGGGTTTATTTAGTTAGTGTTATAGCCAGCCTAGTTGTTATTATTGTTTAGTTATTTTATTGGGTTTATTATTTAAGTTTATTGGGTTTAATTAGTTAGTGTTAGCCAGCCTAGTTATTATTATTGTTTATTTAGTTTATTGGGTTTATTATTTTAGTTTATTGGGTTTATTTAGTTAGTGTTAGCCAGTCTAGTTAGTTGTTATTGTTGTTATGTTGCTGCTAATAATTATGACGCCTTATTACCTTACTACATGTATCTTTTTGGTGGTGTGGTGGTGGAAGGTGTGCATGTGAGGGACGTGCATGGGTATAAATGTGTGAGGTTACATAGGTTTTAGTGAAAGTTTTGCAGTCTGATCCACCCGTCCACTCCAATCTTCTCCACTCCTTCGTTCCAATTTCTCCACCTCGCTATCCTAATCTTCTACTACTCTCTTTCCCATTCTCCTCCACCCCTTCGTCCTATTCTTCTCCACCTCTCCATACCAAGTTTCTCCACCCCTTCGTCCTATTTTTCTCCACCTCTCCACTCACTCCAAGTTTCTCCACCACCCCTGACAGAGTTCTTCCACCTGGTATTATTTACTCTTCCACTCTGACTTTCTCTGCTTCATCTCTCTCCACTTTTCCACCCCGACTTCTTTCACCCCGAGTTCATACATACCTTATACTTCCTCCCTCCCTCCCTCCCTCCCTCCCTCCCTCCTCCACCTGCTTTCCTTCCATCCCTCCCTCCACCTGCTTTCCTTCCATCACTCCACCTTCCTTCATCCAATTCTTCACCCGTCTTCCTCAATTCAACATCCACCAACCCGATTATCTCTCCCGACCTAAGTCAGTCAGTCAGTCAGTCAGTCAGTCAGTCTGTCAGTCGACCAGCCAGTCAGTCAGTCAGTCAGTCAGTCAGTCAGTCAGTCTGTCAGTCGACCAGCCAGTCAGTCAGTCAGTCAGTCAGTCAGTCAGTCAGTCAGTCAGTCAGTCAGTCAGTCAGTCAGTCAGTCAGTCTGTCAGTCGACCAGCCAGTCAGTCAGTCAGTCAGTCAGTCAGCCCTGCATGCTTAAGACTTGGTGGGATGAGTGCTGGACAATTTCCAAACCATCAACCTCATCCAGCTTTTCTCAACGTAAGAATACAGCTATATAAGAGAGAGAGAGAGAGAGAGAGAGAGAGAGAGAGAGAGAGAGAGAGAGAGAGAGAGAGAGAGTTTGTCTATATCTTGGGCAAGTATACACAATAGAGGCGGTGACTGTATTATATATTATGGAAAAACTAACATCTGGTTTATATAAAATGACTAAATTGTTAGAAGGGTGGGACTGCTTACATTGTATATATATACGGTAACCTTTTGTGATATTTTTGATGTAACCAATGTACTACTCTGTCATGGAGGAAAATCATTGTTCTGTAAAAATTCTTAGCAACGGTATTCTCATTAGATTTAGTTAGGGTCCTGGTATGTGAAAAGCAGGGCCACGGGAGGAAACCACACTGAACTAGTAACGAGTGAATAGGATTTGTACTTGTAAATAGAGGTCAAGAGATTTCAACTGTCAGAGAGGAATAAAGGCGTAGATATTGGAAACAGAGGAATGGACGGAATATCTGCATCCATCAGGGACCTTCACACAGATGTTAGGACGATAAAGTAATGTATAACTGTCTGGGTTCTGAAGGGAGAATGAAGCTGTCAAGGTGAATGCACTAGAAAAGAGGCCAGAAAGGAGGAAGGAGGAGTGGATTTGGACTGAGACTGTGATGATGCGGCGGGCAAACACAAGAGAAATATATTGTGTGAAAATGGGCGCTCCTGGTCCGATGATTTTATTGTATAGTGAAGGTTTTCTGTATGTTTTTCCCAATGATTGTAGTGAAGGTTTTCTGTATGTTTTTTTTTCCAATGATTGTGGTGGAGTTTTTTTTTTTTCTTTTTCCAATGAGAATGATGTGAACCTGGAGAAGAATAACTCGTCAGACAATTGTTAGCCTTCGTATTTACTTCGTATGCCCAAACCTGCCTACTGGTTTTACCCAACAACAACAACAACAACAACCTACCCATCCGTGACCCAAACCTACCTTCCTACTCCTTACACCCAGTTGTCAACCCCTTTAATAATCCCTTTGTAAACACGCACAAGTGGTATCCGTAGAGTTTGAAAATCCATCTCGTGTGTTGTTCCATATGGAGTGTGTGTTGTTCCATATAGTGTTCCATGATTAAATCCAACCCTGGGGCCTCATAGCAGCCTCAGGAACCAAAGCCACCCTACCTTTACTGAATATATTCTTCCCCAGCTGAGTATTCCCTGTACACCAACTCTTATTAGCCTTCTGGGTGCTCTGGTATGCCCGGCTGCAAAACCTTTACACCATTCAACATCCAACAAACACTGGCTGATAATTTTAGTTCTGCAGATTTACATTTATTTCCAGGATTTAAAAAAAAACGGATTGTTGGGTATAGTTCATTCAGATGTATTTTAATCGACTAGGAGGAGGTGGAGGAGTGGGAAAAGCTGGGATGGGGAGTGGACGAGGAGGTGGAGGAGTGGGAAAAGGAGGGATGGGGAGTGGACGAGGAGGAGAAAGAGGGAGGAGGAGGAAAAACATCAACAGCAGCACGAAGTCAGGAGCAGGTGTAGAAACAAGTCCTGGAAAGAGAAAATGAAAAATAAGCCAGCCTCTCCTGAACTGCACCGTCATCATTATATTTTCATCTCTCCTGCGTGTCTGTGAAGGTTACACGAAGGCGTTCCAAGCATAGTGGGCGTAATCTGGAGCGCCGGCGAGGTTTGCCCTACAAACTTGAACTCTTAAACACCAGCTGACGACTTTTGCATTTCTTTCTCCTATTCTCAGTGGATCATATTTCTTGGGAGTGAAGGAGCATTTTTGGCATCACACGGCATCACACCATATTAATCGACTTGTTAAGAAATAAAAACATACGTAGAGTGTCTTCCATAAAAGGGATCGTCTTCTGTCGTTTCTCGTACCCCTGTGCTGGGAAATAAATCCTTTACTCGTTGTGAGGTATTGGTTGCGGTGATATGGATAGCACTTTAAAGGATTTGTTGCCCCTTCAACCCTGAGCCACTCCCTGTTAGTTCTTCAGTTGACCCTCCTCCCTTTCTCTTTCCTTGCTCTATTTCCCCTTTCTCTCCTTTTCTCTCGTGCTAAAAGGGCTCACCTTTCTATTCCTTACAACATTATCTATCTACCTTTTCGAATTTCAGGATATTGTATGCGGGGATAACTTTTCCATATGCAATGTGATTCTCCTACCAAATTAATGACTCTTTCCTTTACACAGTGATTTATTTTAGTTGTGACACACCATTATCTCCAAACTACCACCTTGCTAGAGGGAAGCACTTTGGGGGTCAAAGAAGTAAAGGAAATATTAATTAATTTAACTCATAAACTCTGCAGGCGTACGGCTTATATACATAATATACTTGGACTAATACTAAGCATTTTAAAGTGTATAAAGAAATTCGTCCTAGGGTTAAAGGCCGCTCGCATCCGTAAATTATGCACATTTTTTTTCTTCTTTACCCCTGGGGGAGAAAACGAACACAACCTTTTTAAAAGCTTCAGCATAAGGTCTACCCTGCCATGCAAGCCGCCCAACAAGCTAATTAACGACTGCTCACACTTACCTCATTTCCCCCGCCTTTCTTCCTCTCTTTTTTAGTCGGAAAAAAACAAGCACCCGTTTTTCGGAAGTTTCACAGGTAAACCATTTTCCCTCACTTTATACATATATTTCTTTTCTTTTTTCCTCTTCTTCCAGTGGATTTCACCGTCGTGGAAAAAAAAGAATTGGCTCTTTTTAACACATTCACGGAGATTGCATTTTTAAAGGTGTGAGACTGAGTGTAGCGTAGGGCAGTGCCGGGTTGCCTACTCATTACAGACGTTGGCTGCGGAGACTCAGGTCCTTGCATCGTGGCCAATTTCATGGTTTCTCTCCGGTAAATGGCAAAGGAATTCTGTAAGTTTCCCGGTACTGTTTTTTTTTTTTTTTTTTTTTTTTTTTTTTTTTTTTTTTTGAGGCATGAAAACTGGTGGTGACGATGTGTGTTTGCGAAAAACTTCATCCATCTATACACTCATTTCACTTTTTATTTTATTTTAAAGCGAATAGTTAACACACCATCGATCGGCCTCTGGGACAAAAAGTGTGGTAGATTGTCTGGGGAAAAACTTGTCCCACTTCACCATCCATAAAAAAATATCAATCTATAAATAAATGAATAAATAAATAGAAAAAAAAAAACTCGTACGTTTTCCTTTTCCATAGTATGTAAGCCTATTATAACAAAAGGATGGAATACTTTAGAAAGATTTTACTGATGTTCCAGAGGTAAATATCAGACTTTTTCTGGAGCAGCTTTTTAACTCAAATCGTGAAATCATGAAAATTCACAAACATTTATTTAATGATAAAACAACAAACAGAGATTATTCTACGGTAAAGTCCATTGAACCTATTTCGTGACTTTTTTTTTTTTTTTTAGATATACCATATGTCTTTGTGTCTGGTGTTGGTGAACTGGTTGGCAAACTATATCAGAAAACAGTCTACTGTAAACTGATTCCGTATATGACGAAGTTAACTATTTTGCAGGAAAGGTTGGAGGAATCTATAGCTTTCCAATTATTGTCGCTGAACAGATTTTTGTTATTGACTTTTCCTTGAAAGAGGTCGCATTATGTGAAGGGAACTTGGGATTGGCTGTGATCGGAGTAGAAGGATTGGTAACATTTGCATTCCATAAGATGTGTAAGAGGGATGTTGAGAAAATATATATCCACTGAGTACTTCGGTAAGCTGTGAAGGAGAGTACTCATGTGGCTGAAGCGACACGTATGTACAGTCGGTGGTAAAAGTTCTGTCGCCTCACTTGCTTCACCAAGGCACGCGATGTTCATAGACTCGAGATTAGTATGTGTAGAAAACGTGCTAATTTCTCGAGTCCATGAACACTGCCTGTCTCGGTGAACTATATTGGACTATATTACTTGACTTCACCTATATTTCTCAATCTATATTAAAATAATATAATTATCGTTTAGCACTGCAGTAATTTTGATGCATATACAATTATTTTCAGGGGTATAAAATGTGAAATTAGGATTAATAAACCTTGCACATGTATATTGTACATTTTGAGTAAACAAGACAGTAGTATAGAATATTATGTGTGGTGAGAGAGGTATGAGTAATAGTAGGCCAAAGGGCAGGTATGAAGTGAGAGTTGGAGGATAAGTAAAGTTAAAATGTCACTGGTAAGACAAGAATCAGACGGAGGTGGCCGTGCTGTCTCACTGTAAACACGAACAGAATCATATCCTGACTTGGAGTATGTGCCCACTTTCCTCTCTAGGACGTAAATCCGATTGGCGCCCCCATTACTCGGCGGCGATTGGCACTCGAGCCCAGGCTGTCGTTTAACTAATTGGAAGACTGGTGCGCCTGCGGGGGGGGGGGGGGAGGAGGAGGAGGAGGAGGAGGAGGAGGAGGAGGAGGAGGAGGAGGAGGAGGCCGCCTGGGGATAAAATAAAAGCTGAGGGATAAAAATATATTAGAAGGACTGGATAAAAATCGAGAGAAGACAATCAAGGAAAATGAAACTGTCATGTCAGGAGGAGGCCCCGACTTCAGTATATGTATTGAATAAAGGGGAAATGCCACTCTTAATGACAAGACGTTTAAGAAATTCACACCCAGTTTTATGGAGTATCTATTCGATCATTTTTTTATGGGTGTACTATTTGTCCATGCTCTCTCTAGCCTCTACAGTGAAAATTACAGTTAGGTGATATTAATATAAACCATTGGAGTGGTTAGTGGTTTGAGAGGCATATAGCTCTTGGTTATAGTGTTACGCACGTGG